>JAADXH010000983.1:0-14677 GCA_023337595.1 Globisporangium camurandrum | reverse complement strand
TTACCGCGCCGTCCCATTCTTTTCATACTCTGTCAAAAATGATATTCTGAACGTGTGATGTTTTGGTAGCGATCCATCAGCTCACATTTTGGGTGCTGATAAAGCTCTGTTTTGCGCATCGTTTGAATGCAACGATAGTTTTCTAACCTAATTTTTGGCCATTTTATTCAAAAAAATCAAGTGTCCATATAATTATAAGGCGCACTGTATGACAAATTGAACATCAATCAATGCATTTACGCGACCAGACGTCATCGTTGTCGATATCAGCTTTTTCTCGAATTGCATTGGCTCCTTGCTTAAATGTTGTTTGACAAATTGAACAAATGTTTGCCGCATCGGGACACGATTGTTGCATTGTCTAATTAACTCGAAATTGCTTGATCAAAACAAATATAGCGGTGTCAACGTGCTTTATCACTCACTTTTCATGATGGAATGCATGCTGTGCATATAATTTTTACTTCGTTGCACAAAAGCATGGATATTCTATGAGGTATTCCATTTTTACATATATATATAAATATATATATGCTGCTGGTATATATTCTATAAAATCTACTGTGCCGGACTTTCAAAGTGTAGGTTTGAAGGTCCGGCAGTATGTGAGAAAATTTGGATTTGCAAAGATACAAAAGATTTTACATTTTTGCGCAAAATGACTGAGTTTAATATCATCGTTGGATCTGTACAAATCGATTCTTGAGGATGTCTTCGCAGATTTAACAATAGTTTGTGTTATGTTGTAACATCAAAAGCATTTATGCCAAACAGTCGATTTGTCGCAGAGTTGTGGTATAAATCGTTTGCTACAGTATACGACCAACAACCGCTATCATTGTTTAATGAACGACGTGTACGATTCCCCAATAAAGCGCTTTATCAAATGAGACACGCTTTTATTGTGGTCGTAATAAAGCACGAATGCTCAGTTAAAGGCTTTGTATATAGCTATGACGTTAAAAGCCGACGAAATATAATTACAAAGTATTTATCGAATACACGTAAATATATAACTTACGCGACAACACTTCATCAATACATGCACGATTGTAAACATGGTGCCAATATTCCCACCCAGTGCATTGCTATCACGATCGTCGCGAAATATATTATACCAATTAATGAAATGGATCATCAATTAAAAAATACTGTCGTATTCCTCGAATACCTGCGCCCCCGAAAATGTTTCGGCTTTACTCCGGTGTACAATCCATGTATGAAAGAGAACAGTTATTTACAGCATACGATTGGATCAACCTGATTCAGGGGCCACCATAAAAACAAAAAGTATGGTCCAGATCTACGAGAAAAACGGTAGTATGCGTACGTACATCATGCTAGTCCATACATATTATCGAAAATACAACCGTTCATGTTACGAAAGTCCGTGTCTAGGGAAGTGAGCAACGTTTTGTAGTCCATAAACTGATCATTAATCAATAGGCAAAGATCTTCGGAAAGTACAACAGTATGACCAGCGATACTTCAAATGAACAATTTCATTGCGTTCGACCAGGCGACATTGACATTGTGATACTTATTACCAATACGTTATGACCTGTCATATTGAAACGAATATGTTAACATTCTTCCTCTTTTCCGCGTCGTATATCGAGATCCGCATTAGCAGCAACGTAAGTCCGCGTGACTTCATGCGTTTGTGCAGACTGTGTGTGTTCATACAAGTGTGCATGTGCTAACAGTGTATGCGTGCGTGTGTCTGCATGTGTGTATGTGCAGTCGAGAAAGCCGCGTGTCTAGAACGCCAATGAACACCAAACATGAACAGCAGCTGCGATCGCGCGGTTTCCAATTGATGTGGTTAAGCCAAATCAAGCCAGAACATTTGAGTTTCCTCCATCACACATGTATTTGCGCCCATTCAAGCGCTTTTGGTCTTGTTTGCATGCGCGTGTTTTGATCGTTTGCACCGTTGTGTATATCAAGCACACTCACTCTAGTTTGCTCGCTGCAATCACTTTCTTTTCCCACTTGCTGTTTGTATAGATCTCGTATATTTCTTACAGTGTGCGCGACGACAATGTTGTCCGCACGACAGATTGGTTTGCCTTGAGCGGTCGCTCCGCATTTTATGTTGCTCTTGCAGAAGCAAACGAATCGCGCAAGCAGTCGGACCGATTCGCCTGTCGATGCGCAGATCGACAGTAAAGTCGTCCACAGCGTCGCAAAGTGCTGTGTGGGTGTGCGTGGTTGCAAATTACTGCAAGTGAGTTTGTTTTTCTTTTATTTTGCATACTCGCTGACGTGGTGGGTGTATTTGCGTGAGATTCCTCTTCATACCTTTCATGCGCGTGTGCTCGAGTTGAATATTTATTTACGATGTGTATCGTGGACCAATTCACGTATACTATCATGCCCAAAACACGACTGATATGTTGATATCTGTCTTGCGACTCTACTGCTTTGGTTTCGACTCCACACGAACAGGTAGATGAAGCATGCAACGCCGTGGAAGACATCCCAGATGCCAAATCCGACAGATCGACATCCTACAGCGACGTTGGTACAACGCAAACGTCATTAGCCACACCAAGCGACGACCGAGTCTGCTTGGTCGAGACATTAGCCCATCCTAGATCTGTACTGGGGCCGGACAAAATTGGGTCGATTCGTGTGACGCCTGGAAGTCAAATTTCACGTACTACAAGCTGTGTATTCACGAAACGTTGTCGTTTGACGGGCTGAGCAAAACTCTCGACATAACCTTGGCAACGATCGTGGGGTGGAGCAAGTTTACGACTAGTCACGTGGGAATTTTACCAGCGCGTCTAACATTGCAAACACGCGAAAGGCAGCCCTGATGTTGGACTGTTATATTGTGGATTTATAATATTGGTGGATTTGTGATTACTCGTGCATTTGTTAATGCTGTAAATGTGCTGGTCTAGAATAGTACCGCAGTAAAAACGAATGACAATCCATACAAACGACTTAGCAAACGTAACTTAACCGCTACACTTTTGTAATGGAACATGTGCATGAAAATGATGTTGATTTTGATCGGTTTCGTCTCTTCCACTCTGTAAATTTCAGTAGCTTAGCTCGCCACCGCAAATCATTTGTAATCGCAGGTCGATGAACTTTGACTGGCAGTCCATCAACGTTTGCATCATTTTCGCTCCCTCTGTTTCCTCGATTGAGGCGCTTTAGGCTAGAGCACCTTGAATCCACTCATATTTATGTGTGGCTGAATTGTGCTTCTAATAATGATCACGTGGAAAACGCTCCAACACTCGATTATACTATATTATTCGACTTGTAAGTTGTGGGCAATACAAAACGTGCGTCAAACATCTTTAATCAAAATTGCTGAGCTCAAAACCTTTGCCCTAACTGTACCTATGAGTTACTAAAGAAACTTTCGCAGCCTTAAACTTAGTGTATGTCTGTTGTAACATAAACATATACTCTGAGCAGTTGGAATGCCACATAGTTCAAGTGTATATCGTTGCTAAAATGTAGCAGTTACAACTGCTAATACGTAAATTTTGTCCACGTATACGATTCCACAATCAAGCGGTTAATCGAAAATAACTTGCGATTATGAATCGATCAACAATATCCAGGAAGCACACACATATATTTTTACCGCTGTTGAGTACGCAGTGATGTTGTGGTTATGACGGAGATCTATTTTGCTGGTCCAGTGCTACTGAGAGCTGACATAGTAGTCACAAGTTTACCTGGTAGAGTAGTCACAGAATTACCAATGCATTACAGGTAATTACCTTTAAGTGGAATGTTACAAATAAATGCGCAATGTTATACATGATGCCAATAAATACATTTAAAATATAGTACATACGTAGTCATGATCGCCAGCATGGCACTATTGTGCATAATACTTTGCGAAATTTATTTTGGTAGTTATCTCATATTTCATCTCGTCAAAAAGGAGAGGGTATTACACGTTATTGAACTGGGTTATACCTCATTGTAGATGCCATTGCGTGTTACGTGGTACACACTCTCAATCAATTTAGGTCTTTTGACGTTGACATTAGACATTGGTGACGTCATCGTAATCATGTGGTGTCATCGAAACGCACGATATATTATGATGGTGGCGACACGACATTGGACTTTTGAAGCATAATACAAACCAATTAACGTTCGACAAAAGGGCACGTAACGATGAGTTGCACTGATCGAATTAGTCGATGTAAAGACCTTGAAAGTATACATCGTTCAACAGCAGATAATGCAAGTGGCATTGTCAAAAATGAACAGTTTTGCATTTATGCGACACGCCAAACATATGCGAGCTCCATAACTCGAGCGAAGTCCCCACAGAGCTAATGCTGCTGCACACTATTAATGAATAGCTAGGCTGCTAACAATTGTACAAGCACTGTGACGATGAAATGTATTAACGCATTCGCCAGTTTATGTTGCAGCATTTTAAATTGAGTGCACGTCCTATCTGACCTTGTGATAATATAAATAACGGTGACAATGACACAGTTTTTTATACGTGCGTTTGTGGAATATAGTACAAATAGCTGCAAATGGCTGGTTTGTACATCGATCTCGCTCTTTTTTCCTGTCGCAGTGCCTTCTTTTTATCATGTCACACACACATCGACGACTGCTGGGTGAGGAGTGACATCCCAAGAATGCTCGGTCTGGAAAGTGCACTCATTTACATAGATGCGATCATCATTCGTGAGCATGTGGATCGAATGACACTCACCAATGCGCACAGTTGTACCTCCGGCTACTGGGTACGGCGTCGTCGGCTCAATGTCTTACGCTCGGATGTTATCACTGATCTGCACCAGCAACCCGTTTACGTTGCACAGCATAGAATTGTCATATTGTTTATTAAACGCGTTGTATACACACCACACAATCAATTATTGTACAACAGCAATCATTTCTATTATGTACTGTACTTCTTCACTCACTGTCTGAGCTATACGTTTTTGCAGTGCTGTCGGCGTTCTCTTGAATTGACGTGATAGCCTCGGACACTGCTTCTACGCTAACGATGTCCCAATTGAGTTTGAGGACCATAATACAATCCGGCCTGTGCTCACATGCAGACTATGCTCATGCTGCGTCGTAGGTACCTGGTTACAGCTTTAAATTGCAAAAATTCTTTTTCGTTTACAATCGATACTGAAGGAACACACTCTGTTGTCGCATATTGAGCACTCTTTAAGTAATCTTGAGTCGCTACGATTGCGAGCGATACGTGGCGTTCGCGCCTTTGTCGTGGAAAAACCGCCGCAGGCTTGTTCTCTCTATTATGCTTGATGAGCGTGCGGCGCTTTGGAACCCGGTGCAACATGTTCTTGTTCCCGGAGCCTTTGTCGACGTGATCACTCGTGTACAGATAGTACTGGTGAGAGCGTCCAGCGTTGGAGGCGACGACTTACGATAGAGTGCACGGACAACGTCACGGTCGGATAGCTCGGAGGTCATGGTGTTGTTGGGAGGTCTGTTTGCTGGTGTTGTTGCCTGTGGCGTTGTTCGAGGATTAGAAAATGAGCCTTACATTCACCACTCCACTGAGCTCGTATACGCGATGCAGAAGAAATCGGAAGAGGACGCTTGGCACTTACATCTGGTTATCAACCCACATGTCGAGGACGTCATTTGTCACATATAGCTATTAATACGCTTTAAATTGTAACAATTGATTGTACAATCACTAAGTAAATACTATTGATACAATTGTCAAACTGTGTGTTTGATTTTGACTTCCCACAGAATCATTCAATGAGTATCTCAATACCTACCACTATTCACAATCATTTTTTGGCAATGATATAGTACTTTAGATAGACGAAAACATAGCTAGATAGACATACAAGTAAGTAACCTCATAGAGAGACGGGCGAACTACGTCTGTGTGTGCTTGAATTGCTGTAATTTGTCGTGTAGTTTGTCGTGTAGCCTCATTGATCGCCCACGAGTGCGACACCCAGGAACAACGCGCTCTCGCCAAGTGCGATGCCAACGACCTCGATGTGCGCAACAGGTGCATCTTGACGTACACGAGCACGTGACCACCGACGACTCTGGCCGTCGCGACGTGCACGTCAAGCAACACATACCGCGCATACTCTACGTGACAGTCCACTATTATTCAGTACCCGGCAAGTGCATATTAAATAGTGTACCTGCAAGCACATATAAAATAGGTTTACATAACAGAAGAGAATGAATGAATGCTCGCAGATGTAGCGAGCGTGATTCATACGCATGTAATTACGTTTTCGAAGGCAAAAATTGTAAATGAGCGATTCGTTCGTTCGTAATATCTGAATGTTAGATTTTTGAATACCACTATGTACATTATACTCGCGCCTAATCTATTTTTGCATCAAATGATTATTTCGATCTTACCTTCACTTAGTTAATCCACATGGATCCGACACGCTCTCAAACTTGAAAATTTATGTACAGACAATTTACAGCAGAAGAACACACAGTTTAGTCACAAGTACGTTCTTGTCACGCTCACTTCAGTAACAAAAACTCGACATACATGAATCAAGACGTTTTTCTACTTGTCACATAAGAGCACAAGTACACAAAATGCTGAGACAAAGCAAAAAATATAAGCACATCCAGTTCTTTGCAGTTTATAGCACGCCTAACTTACTTTTTAGAGTGTTTTACCACACGCGACGATTTAGAATGCCATTTTAAGTGTGTAGCAGTACTTGCTTTTTCTGCTCTTCTACCAAAAAGTAAGAAATTAACGATACATTTGAAGGATATGTTAAATAATATAAATGTAGTTATACTTCGTATTGACATGCTTGTTTAAATGTCTTAATTTACGTATATATTACATAATCATCGGATCTGAACCATTTAAGAATACATGAATCAGTTGTTTACACATAACCATAGCGCACGACCGCATACGTCGATTTAGTTGTTGGCTTACACTGTAGACGGAATATTTATGTATACAGAAATTACATCAAGTAAACTGTTATTCGTGCGGTGCATAAAATACGTAGAAGCTAAAGAACATGGGTAAAATAGGATCCGTTTGTATAATGTAAATGTATTAGGGCATTAATGTAGCATACATGTACGCAGAAGTGCTTCAAGTGCAGTTATTGCTTGAGGTGTGTATCACAAATAGCCACATCTCAAAGTTCGGTGTCTCAAGTGGTGCTTAATGTGTATGCATGTAGATACACAGCATAGTGGTAGTACTTTCGTTATAATTAGTACAAAATTATTCCATCTATATACGTCACATTCTCAAAACGGTCGTCCGTTTTTGTGATGGTACTCGAGTATATACATAGCCATCATCGCCTGATTGGCTCGTCGTCTGGGGGTAACATCGGACTTCGACATTAACGCAACCGAGTACGAAGCCACATTCGCCGATTTCCAGTGCTACCCACCAAGCTACTACCCTCCCCCGTCGTTCACAATAGCGTCGTCATCGTCCTTCCGCGCACCGATGGAGTCGCGCACGTCGGCCACCGGGAACAGCCTCAAGAGCATGAAGATCAGCATGGAGAGCGAGCGCATGTTCTCGGACCTCGAAGAAGAACTGTCGCCGTCGTCGTCGATAGCGCGCGAGATGCGTCGTGGGTCGTCACGGATCCTGTCTCCGAGTAACTCGAACGCGTCGATCGCTGGAGCTCCTGGCGGCGGGAGCATCAAAGACCAGCTCTATTCGCTCGAGTGCAAGGTGCAATCTCACGAAGACACGATTCAGAAACTCATGTCGATCCACCAAGCCGACAAGTCGCTGCTGCTGAGCAAGATTGATGAGATCACTGAGCGCATGGGCGACGAGCTGCACAAAATCCGGATCGACTACCAAAAGAAACTCAACACCGCGAGCGAGGAGATTGATCGCTTGAACAAGTGCTTGACTGTCCAGCGCGGCCACATCACGACGCTCCAGGAACAGTGCCAGTCGCTGCACAAGCACGTCGTTCAAGTCGACGACGACGTCACAAAGTTAGCGACCGAAGTGCTCGGCGAGTGAGTGTCGCCACCGACGCAATAGCCTCCGAGCAGTCTACCACCATCAGCATAGCAATACACTCTCGATTATCTATCCATCTCTATCTCCAACTCCTCACACTGGAGTGGCTTTCCAGTTTTGTCATTCGCTATGTAGTATCGACTCCATGACTTCTCTATCACGCGTTCCTATTTACTCGTCCGCTCGCGCTCGCGTGCGTCTGCGTCGGCTACCTCTGCTGCACGCAGGAGTGCACGGACGACCTCTGCCGACACTTGCGTCTCGTGTGCGACACGCGCAGTCGCAAACTCGGGGTCTTGGAGCAACGTACTCAGCATGCGTCGACACGACCGCGTTGCGAAGAACGCTTCTTCCACGATCGCAACAAAGATGTTGAGCACGACGTAGATAAAGAGCGCGATGAACGAATACAGATAGAGCCGACCTGTCCAGACAAAGTGGTGGAGTTCAAACGCATCGAACGTATCGAGGATGATGTCGCCGTTCATGACACTAAACAGCGTCGCAGTCGACGCACTTAGGCTCCCAAACGCTTTGATCCGTGCACCAAAGTACGTCGTCCCGAACAGCGCATAGCCAACAAAGATCGGCGACACGCCAACGAGGAACTGCAGCACGCGCGGCGCACCCCACTGCAGGGTGAGCACGACCGAGTAGATGTGACTGTTGTGTTCGAGGTACCCCACAGCGGTGCTCCAGAGCAACAACAACGCTGTTGCGTGGACGAACCGATGGCCAAATGCAATTGGAACGTGTGCCTTGAGGAAGAACAGACTCCAGATCGAACTTGTGCATAGGAGCAAAGTTGCAATCAACACGACGAGCTGACTGGAACGTGAAAGAGCGACATGCGAGTGAGTGACACGGTTGTCAGAGAGAGAGCGAGAGAGTGAGAGAGAAGACACGACGTACAGTGTATTGAACAGCTTGAGTTTGAGTGCAAATGGGATCGTCGCCCACGTTCGAAACGCTTCGCGCTGCAACTGCGTCCGATGGCGCTGCGCTGCTGCGTCGTCGTCACCTGTCGACGCAGCAGTTGTCGCGCCTGTCGTGTCTGTCGCTTGCTCGGCAGCGCGATGATCTTGCAGTAGCAACTGCGCACGTGCGATGCTGTTTCCGTAATCACAGACGTCGATTCCAGCATGCGTCAATTGGTTCAGATGCTACAGCCACACTCACATGTCTCAGCCATTCAGCACGCGACGTACGTTGCAAACGACCGTCGCAGTGCTTTGAGACTCAGTACGACGTACGCACTACAGACGGCTGCAATCACGACGTGGAGCCACACGAAACGCTGTTGCACCGCACGCCAGAACGAGTGGTCGCTGCAGCGCGTGACGTGGCTCTCGCCCACTTCAGCACGGAGCTGCGCGCTCTCGATGCTCGTCAGACTGACGTGAACGTGCCATTGAAAGCACTCGCTGTAGTAGTCCCCGTACTGCGAATCTTCGAGCACGAATGCAAATGCAATCGCTTGAATCGACCGCAACAAGTGGCGCTGCGTCCACTGCGACATCAGTGGGTCGAACGGACCGATAGGTGCGTCGGGATTGGCCGAGACGTTGTACGCAGTCGTGACGACGTCGCCATTCGATAGGAGGCGTGTGACGCGCATCCCGAGCGGCGTGATTGCGCCAGTTGGGAGATACACGTACGCGTAGTTCGCAACCGACGTGTTTGCGACGCTGTAGTATGCGTCGCGCATGAACGCAAGGGCAGCGAGTGTCTCATTGATCGTAAATAGCTCCCGTTGGTATCGCGGTCTATCGAACGAATGCACATGTTACATGGCGTTACTGGCTGTCAGTGGATCGATGACGATGTTTGCAGCAGCAACAGCAATAGAAGCAGTGGATGTGCGATAGACGGACACGACACCAATGTCTTGCGCTGGTGGTAGGAAGAAATATGCCCTGTTGCAGTGATTGGAGCGAAAAAAGGCGTGTCGTGTGAGTACGTGTGCTGTTGCAGCGTTGATTGCTGGATTGCATCCAGCGTGCCGAACGCACCAGTTGCGGTGCGTTGCGCGCATGTATGCAGCGTTCTGGACACCGTAGATGCCCATCTGTGCGCTCGTGAGCGCAAGCAGAATCACGTGCAACACGATCTTGTACGGAAAACGACCATGTGCGAGCCACTTTTCGTACGGCGACAGCGCAAGGCGCTCAACTGCTGCCATTGATTTAGCATGGCGTTGCTGCTTTATGCCACGACTAGCAACATCGTGGTCGTCGCTGCTTGTCGCCGACAGCAGCGGTTCACGCAGTCCACGTCGTTGGCGCACATCGGTGACATTCGACGCCATGTTGATGTGATTTTGTGAGATCTGCAACAGCTGCAGCCGAGTTTACTGTTAAGGTCGAAATATTATTTCGCAATTTATTTCAAAGAATAATATACTTGGACAATGGTCTAAAATTACGGGCGTTTGGCTATCACTTGCTGCATTTCGACCCAACTGCTTCTCTTTGTAGGTGACGTGGGCATCACACGCGTACGTGTGTGTGGCTGTGCGTACGATCGAGTCCATATCCCTACCTCCTCAGCATCGTCTAGCCATCGTCCGCGATGTTGCGTGTTCAAGCGCAAGCACTAGCCACAGCTACGGCAATTGGATCCGATGCTGATCCGCTCGTCGGAGCAGAGGTTGTCCGTCGAGCCACACAATCCGCGGAAGATGCGCTGTCGCCGTCCGCAAACGAGATTGGCGATGCCAATCACCGGGAAGCAACAGCACAAGGCACTGCGACGGACGGCGACGCTACTGCGCCAATGGACAATGGCGAGCTAGTGCCAACTGGCGGCAACGCCACTGACAACGACGATGAGCTCGAGCTCTTGATTGCAGGTGACACTACAGCAACGCCTGCTGCGTCAGTAGAGCACGCAGCAACGGCACCTGCTGTCGCTGCTGCACCAAGCGTCGTACCCGACACACCAGCAACGGAAGCGCCGCCGACGCCGCTTGTCGTCGCAACGGAACCACGAACGACAGAACCGCCCGCAGCGTCAGCGACAGCGTCCACAAAGCCGATGCTGCGGGCCCCCGACAACGCGCTGTCGGACGCCACGACGCTCAACTCGCGCTTGAACCAGGGCAGCCCGGTGCTGTTGCTGTCGTTCGCGGTCCTCTGCTGTGGGTTCCTGCTGCTGTGGATGCGCAAGCGTCGGTCGTTACTGAGTAGCGAGACCATCAGCAGCAGCACTGTACCCGTCCAAACGAGCTCGAAAGTCCACTACAGTCGCATTGCGAACAAGTCGGAGAGTCCATTTGAAGACACGGGCGACAACAGCGACGACGACAACAGCGACGATGGCCGGCAAGGTGGCGGGTGGGACGATTGGGAGGGCGGCGACATGGACGGACGTCTAGTAGAGGAGCCGCACGTCGCGACGACTGCGTACCAGACAACCGCAGCGCTGTATGCAAACCCAAATCCGTTTGCTGCATCGCCGTCGACGTCACCGGAGCTGAGTGCAATGCCACAACAGCATCGCGCGTCGCTGTTTGTCGCTGCACCGCGACTACCGGCGCCACTGCAGTCTGTCGATGCAGCGCTGCCGCCAAAGTCGAATAGTTCGAGCGACTCGTACGAAGTCGTGACCGACGAGTCGCTGCTGCTGCACGCGTCGTCGCCATTTGCGTCGTCGAAACAAACGCCGTCGAGTGCGACAACAACAGCAGACGACGCAACGACGACGACGCAAGAGGAAGACGATCTGTTTAGCGTACGTCGTCGTCGCCGTTCTGCGTCGTGTCTGGACTTGTAATTTGCTAGATCTGTATCCCACTGACTCACGCTGACTCTCTCTGTCACACGTAGCAATTTGGAATGGTCCCGACGTTCAAGAAGAGTGCGCAAGCGCCAGCGTTGCCAGCGTACATGACACAACCGCCGCCAAGCAGCTCCCATCGTACGTCACAAGCACCACCAGCAGCAGCAGCAGCAGTCGATGCAGCAGCAGCGCGTGCGTTGTTTGCTGCCGAGATGGACGACATTCCAGTCGGCACGGCGTCTGACGACTGGGGCGAAGACGACGAGTGGGTCCAGGGCATCTAACACGTAGTTGCACGAAAACAGGCGACAGAGAGTCAGTTCCACATCAAGCGATGCGTTACTTCGTCCATTTGACTGGATTGTTGTATTCGATCCATTTACCTGTGCCCATGCCTTTTCTCCTATCGACACTTCTCTCTTCCTACTATTATACACACAAAACTCAATCGTAACGCGCTGCCGCTGTTTCCAATGGTGGCGCACTACTACTACTGCTGCTTCCCATGCTCGTGCGCTGTGCCTGTGGCGTCGCGTGGTCGCTCCGTGCAATCGAATACGCCGTCGACACGGGCGTCGACATGATCGTGTCGTTGTCCATCATGAGCACCATCTCGTTCCCGAGACTGCTGCTGCTACTGCTACTGCGATTGGTGTCGTGTCGCTCGTGTCGTTGGTCGCTCCCACGCTCGAGATTCGCTACGCCACTGTCGCTCTCGAGCGACGACCTGCGTGCGGCTGGATCGTTTGCGACGCCGCAACTGAAACCTGGCTGGAGCTCCGGCGGACCGTCCCATAGCTTCGTCCCGATCCCACGGTGCCACGCAGCGAGCGCCAACGGTCCCAACGTACACGGCACGATGTACAGCAGCGCCGGTTGCCCTTGTTTCATCACGACGACCGCAACATTTGCCAGTCCCAAGCCGAGTGCATAGCCCCATACGACGAGCCCAAACAGCCCACGACGACTCGCAACGCTGCCGCGTGCACCACCGCCACCGCCTGCACTGCCGCCACCGCCGAGCTCGGCCGAGCTGTTTGTATTAATCCGTCCCATCGAGCGGAACGATTTGATTCGTGCTAAGTGCGGCTTGACTTTCCCATACAGCTGCCCGCGTGTCGCATAGTCGTAGCGCGCACAAAACACCAACAACAGCCCTGGCAAGACAATGTCGCCAAGTCCCAACATCGAATACCCACTGCGCCAATCGAGGAGCTTTGGCAAGCGCAAGAGGATCGGAACTGTCTCTTTCCGGCACTTGTGGTCGGTCTCAGTCGGGTACCGCAGACAGAAGCCACTGCTTGCAGTCGCATCGGCTTGACTCCCACCCGTCGCAGCTTTGATCATGACGCTCTCGTTGAACAGTAGTGGCGAAATAAACACCATAAACACGTCGTAGAGAAAGACAGCGAGCAAGAGAGCGGTTGCAACTTTTAGATTTGGCAACCGGACGGTTTTGAGGAACAAAATGCAAAAACAGATCCCAAACACGTCCTGGAAGACCCACGCAAAGCCAGCGTGGCGCATGACGACCCACACGATCGACGCTGCGAGTGCTGCTGCAAGTGCGAATAGATCGCCCAGCGTCCAGAGCGCTGGTAGAATGTAGGAATTCGAATATTGCACGTGCTGAAACGGCTGCCACCGCAATGGTTTGATGCTGTTACACAATGGTCCCCACAGTTCCTGGAACGTACACGACACGGCGCCGATGGCAAACATAATCACGAGCACCAGCACAATGTCGACGTAGAACAGCAACAGCAAAAATCCTGAGCCAATCACGAGGAACGCCAGTGCATGGACCAGCGACAGGTCCATCACGTCTTCGCGACTGCCAGCGTCTTCATGTTCCTGGAACGCAACGCGTGCTTGCGCTGTCGCTTCAGACGACGTCGCGTCTGCAGAGACGAGCGCGGCTTTGAGCTGTGCTTTCGTCCGTTCGTACGTCGCGCCTTTGTAGCCGCCCAACACAACAGTCGCAACCGCCAGGAGCCAGAGCAGAACCTGCGACGGGTCGACATGCGGCACGCGGCGCGCAAAGAACGTCAGGCGAGTGGTTGCATTCGCTGCAAGCGCTTTCAGCTGCAAACCGTCGGTGATCGTCACGCGAATCACGGCGAGCGTTATATTCCAGCGATCGCCGTCGACAATAAAGTCCCCAAAGCCCATCGCGTCGGGGACGTCCCACGCACAGCAGACCTGGCGGCCGACGCCCGTAGGGACGCACGTGTGCGACTCACAGCGTTTGTTCTGCGTACATTGCGTCACGTTTGGCAACTGTGACCATCCAGGCGATGCAAAATCGCGCAGCGCGGCTTCGGAAACGTCGAGTGACACGTCGGCCGCGCCGCGTTTGCAGCTGAATTCCATCCCGAGTGCTTCGCTGCGTTTGCCGTTGCTCAATGTTGCGTCTGTGCGCGCAGCGAGCGTCCGATTCGCGGTCTGTTCGAGCGTATCGGTCACAATGAGCGCCGATGCGCCAAGCTGCTGCGCGTAGAACGCTTTCTCGGCGTACCCGCACAGTCCGCGGTCGACAATGAGCACAAACGGTGCGTCAGGGAGCGCCAGACTGCCGTTCGTTGCTTGCTGGGCTGTTAGCGTCTGCATCGACGTGCAGCCAAATCGATCGGTGAAGATGCCGCTGTGGTAAAAGAACTGATAGTACCGACGCGCATCGTTGTCGCGCATCTGTTCGGACGGGAGGTCACCGCCCCACGCAGCGTCGGTTGCACTCGAGCCGTAGAACGCGTCGCCGGAGCCTTTGATCGCAACGACTGCCGTCGCGATCGCATCGCCCGTGTCGGCTGCCTGTGTTGGCGATGCGCACAGCGCGAGCGCCGCTACCGCAAGCAGCAGCAATAGCGTTCGCATCGCTGTCGTCGTGCGTGACGACGT
>JAADXH010000982.1:0-14681 GCA_023337595.1 Globisporangium camurandrum | reverse complement strand
GTGAGATGCGTAGCAAGGATGATAAGGTGAGCGCAGCGCCGAGTCGAGCACTCGATGCGTTGCTGTGTGACTTTGCACACGTCAAGGACGTCGTGGGCTTCACCGAGTACTACGAAGAGGAAGCGCGCTACAGCACATCGACGAAACAGTAGTGATGGGGTTGTGTCGCGCAACTGGGGTGTACATGGCACACAAGCGGTTACTACAGCAGCGTTTTGTCGCACTTTCGTGTGCTTGTACCAGAGTTGACAGTCAAGCAACATGTTGTCACGATGCGCGTTGTATACGTGCTTGTTTAGTGTTATGTGGACGTGCTTGTTTGCTTGATGGACGAGTTGCTTACATGCTTGCGGCACACGTTGGTTGTAGCAAAAGTTGCTTGCATAGGTGCCCAATTGTGATGCAAGTACTTCGTAGTACTACTGCAACTTCATGGCTGTTGCCCCTTTCGATGATGCAAAAGTTGCTTGACTTGCTCAAATGTGTAAAAGTTAAGATGTTGACAGCTTTTTGTACTTCAGCTAATACAGCATTTAGAAAATGAAATCTATCGTTGTGGCATTCATGTTGTTCGTGTGTATTTACCATCTCGTAAAAACAAGCTTTTTACACTCGCATTGCTTGAAAATCACTGGTTGTGCCGTGGAGTTGAGCGCTTTTTGCGCTGTTGCGGGCGTCAATGCAAAGCAACAGCAATTTCTGAAATCGGACTAGAAGAAGGTAAGCGCCTGCATGCTGGTGTGCTCGTATGATCGGTCGATGGCGTGATGGCGCGATGTGCGCCATCACGCTTGCGCTCTTCGGGCTGCGTGCTCGATCGCTCGCACACACAACAGCGGCCAACACACACGCTTCGCAGCTCGCTCGACCAGTCCGTTCGCCAGCACCAACAGATCCAATGGGCGGCTCAACCGCCAACGACGCAATACAGCAATGTGACAGATCGCAGCAGCCATGCCGCTGTGTGGCAGCAGTAGTAGTCACAGGAAGAAACAATAGGCAGCAAAAGTGTGCTGTGACGCGCGATTACGTTCACATGTGAGCAAAGCGCGTCGCAACGACGACACATTCGCCGTGATACGCGCATCTCGACAACAACGACAGCAGCACCAGCTGCGCCATTGCGTGTAGTTAACGATAACAGCCACGACAGCAACAACAACCCGCGAGCGAGCAAGCGCTTGTGTATGCATTCAGCATCGACCGACCAATCTGCAAAAATCGCCACTGTTTGCATCGAACACGTCGTACTAACACTCTCCTTGTTTTCTTACCACGTCACAATAGCACGTAGCAACCATGGTCAACATGCCAAAGGAACGCCGCACATTCTGCAAGGGCAAGAAGTGCGGTAAGCACACGGTCCACAAGATCACGCAGTACAAGGCCGGTAAAGCCAGCAAGTACGCACAGGGTGCGCGTCGCTACGCGGAGAAGCAGAAGGGTTTCGGTGGTCAGACGAAGCCAGTGTTCCACAAGAAGGTCCGTTTGTTTGCTGTTTGCAACACAATCTTGCAATTGTCGCTCTGTATTTTTGCAACAAGTTGCTGACAATTGCAATCTGTCGACTTTGCAACTTGTTGCGACCACACTTGCTGTTGTCGACACAATAGGCGAAGACCACGAAGAAGATCACGCTCCGTATGGAGTGCAAGGACTGCAAGACGAAGAAGCAGCTCCCGATCAAGCGCACGAAGCACTTTGAGCTCGGTGAGAAGAAGAAGACCGGCACGGGCCACCAGTACTAAGTGTAGTCTCGACGATGACGACGCTGCTGTTGCAAGTAGCACTCCGTTGCTCGTAGGACTGCGACTTGCACATTGCGTGCAAGTGCTTCTTCTGCTCCTTCTCCGTCCATTAAGAAACTGGCGCAAGGCACCACGCGCACGAGCGACAGCAACAATGTTATTTGCGTAGCATTGCAGCGCTGCTGCTTGGAGCGTGGTTGCCGCTTGCAACTTTTTTCTTGCTCGATTTTGTTGTTTCTTGTTTGTTGTTCTTGTGATTGTTGTTTGCAACTTCTTTGGCGATTGTGTGCATGCTGTTTGCTGTTCAGTATGCGTTGATGGTCTGAACATGCTGTTCATCGACGCTCTTGTTGCAATGTGCGAACGTGGCTACCGTGTAACTAAATGAATGACTATTATATAATTTTGGTATTATTACTTTGCACCAGCAACACAAACAGACGCTTGACGACGAGAAGGGCGGAAGAAGTCGCGTTCGTTGTCATACGTTCGCGGTCGCTGCTGCTGCTGCTACTGCCGTTGCTGCGTGCAAAGGCACACGCCGTCGCGACACACTTCACTGCTACAATGGGCAACTCCGAGTCCAAAACAACCAGCAATGCGACAACAACCTCCGCTGCCGACACACCTGCAATGCGCGCATCCGACCCGACACCGCGTCGTCCGAGCACATCCGCACGCGCATCGTCAGCGCCATCTACGCGCTCGAATTCACTCACAAATGACCAAATGACCACAGCAACGCCGCCAGCCACAACCACGCGCACTGCGTCATCATCGTCCTCCACTCGACGCAGCCGCAGTCGCAAACCATCGCGCACAACCGATCAAATCGAAGCTGGTGGCATCGAACGTGGGCAACAGGCAACCGAGGACGCGACAAATCAACTCAGCTACTGGTACCTTTTGAAACACGGCTACAACGAACTCGTGCACTTGATCATCCGTCCGCCGCGTGCCTCGTATGAGGTAAACGACCTCGGTCCGTCTGCATTCACATTCGCTGGTCTCTCCTACCAACGGATCGACTTTTCCGTCATCAACGACCGCCACCAGACGCTGCGATGCTCCCACTGGCTCCCGGACCACACTGACATCCACGGTCTGGACGCATTCCCGTGTGTCATCTACCTCCACGGCAACAGCAGCTGCCGCGTCGAAGCTTTGAGCATCCTCCGCACGTGCTTGGCGTCCGGCATGACGGTCGTTGCATTCGATTGCGCCGGTTGTGGCCACTCGGACGGCGAATACATCTCTCTCGGGTATTATGAGAGAGACGATTTGAAGGCTGTAATTGAGTATCTACGCCAACACAGTCGCGTATCGACCATTGGGCTCTGGGGCCGTTCGATGGGCGCAGCAACCGCATTATTACACGCCGACAGGGACCCGTCGATCGCGGGCATCGTCGTCGATTCCGCATTCACGACGCTCGAGCAGCTCGTCCAGGAGATCGTCGAACGCGGCCGCCAGGACGGCTATACGATCCCGAGCTTTGCTGTGAAACTCGTGATGCGGTGGATTCGGAGTTCGGTCCAAAAAAGAGCCGGTTTTGATCTCAAGCGGTTGGCGCCGATCGATCATGCTGCAATGTCGTTCGTCCCTGCGCTGTTTGTCGCAGCGACCGACGATCAATTCATTGCGTCGCACCATGCGCAAACGTTACACGATCGCTACGCGGGCGATAAAAATATTGTACTCGTGGCGGGCGACCACAATACGCAGCGGCCGCAATATTTATTGGACTCGGCCGGTATCTTTTTGAATACAGCGCTGCACGTCGACGTGCGTTTGTTGCCGGATGCGCCACCAATTGCAGCACGCGGACGCGGGCGCCGATTGCCGTGGGGAGAGACGACAAGAGCGACAAGGGTGGAGACGCAGGACGAGACGTTTGGGTTGCGGCTGTCGGATCTCGATGCTGCGTTTCATGGGACGGGCGATAATCGAATGCAAGTTGGACCGTCGCATGCGTGGACGTGTCGCCAGTGTACGTTTGGAAATGCAGCATTGCGGAGCAAGGTGCGCGAATGGATTTTATTGTGGAATATTGGATTATATTGGTTACTGGATTATTCGTTACTGGTTAATTGAAAGACTGACAGTTAAATGCGGCTGTTCGATGGACAGTGCGACATGTGCCACACGCCGTTTCATGCACCAAGCGATCGCACGGGAACAAGTGACGCAGAAGTAACCGCAGAAGTAGAAGAAGCGCTGACGTCCCGCGCTGTTGCAATTGCGCTGTCGATGGTGCCGACTGATACGTTGGAGCCTAAGGAGGAGAGTGAAGCGGAGGAGGAGGACGAGAGTGACGAAGAGGATGGAGACGACGAGTTACGACCGCACGTTACAGATTCAGCACGTACGATTTGATTTTAGTGAACGCACGGCGTGTCGTCTCTTTAAATTAATATTACACTACTGAAGTGCTTTCCTGTATAAATTCTTACATTGTGCTTACTGCATTTAACGACCGACTCACTCGTTGTTGCTGTTGTGCATCAGCAACAAAAAACTCGCATTCACAACGACCCACGCGAGACCAACGACAACATACGCAATCGATACATTCGGACTGGATTGAATCGTCGTCATTACATCCGACGCTGCAGGTGTTGCGGTCGCAATCGCATCGTTCGTATTACTGCTGCTGCTGTCTGTTATCGGTGATGGTGCTGTGACTGCAGGCGTTGTTGTAGTCGCATTCGCATTTGCCAACGAGCCAGCAGCCGCACTGGCCGTTTGTTGCACGTACACAACCAGTTCTTTACTAAGGACGACGTCCGGATTGATCTCGACTGGATTCAGTGATTGCACAACGTCCAATACGTCCAAGCGCAGTGGATGACGATTCACGCGCGCAGCTGCCGTTGCGTTCGTTTGTAGGATACTTAAAAGTTTATTGAGTGCATAGAGTTCCGCAAACGCAGTCGTTGTTGGCGCCACGCGAGCGTTTGCGAGGTCGACGCGAACGCGAAAGAATGTCTCGGCAAGTGCTCGGATGCTGTAGATCGCGTCCATGTCGCACGTTGGCAGGCGCGCGAGGACGACGCCAGACAACAGGTCCATACACGATGGCGATCCACAGACGCTTGAGATTTGATTTGTAGAAGGAAATGCACCGGCGTATGGGTACAGTCGGTAGCCAGTGTCGCTGCGACATGTTTCGAGTAAAGGAGCGTTGGCGGTAAAGAGTTGGGTGATCGTCGAACGCGTGTCGCTCGTACAGTCGACTGTGCCGATCGCATCGAGGAGGGACGAGACGTCGGAAGCGCTTACGATAGTTGTAGCAGCGCGGACTGTGCCGCGGACGTCGTCGCTGGAGGAGTTCGCTGCAGTGTGGAGTGCGGTTGTTGGCGTGATGCGCACTGCTGAATGCGTGGTTGTTAGTGGTGGCAGCGATCGCTGTGCTGTTGTAGCAGTGGCTGTACTGACGGTGCGATCGAGGAGCGTGAGCCACAGCACGCAGCGCACAAGACGTTGGATCGAAGTGGAGCTGCTACGTGAATGACACTGTTGCTGCTGCGGACGTCGCCGTCGTTGGTGGTGCTGATGATGGCGTCGTGCGTATGGTGGTTGTGGTGGCTGCGTGGTCTGCATGGTACGCGCTGCGGCGTGTGCTCGTGTCGCGCGCACGCAGTGATGCAGCGTGCTCAACCACGACTCGCACGCGTGCTCGAATGCTGCTGTGTCTGGCTACTGCTGCGGCTGCTACTGGTCATTCTCTCCCAGTCCAGCTCTGACTGCATGCTCACATGGCGGCGGCCGGCTGAGAATATGTGGATGTGTGAGTGAAAGAGAGCGCGCGCCATACGACGCCGACTTTTTACACTGCTCCGACTTATTGCGACCGCATGTTGCAACTGTTTTCGCTGGTCAACATTTTCAATGCAAATGTACAGTTCTTATACAATTATCAAGTGAAGTGCCTTTGCAGTGCACTGCCACAATTGAGCCAATTATCTTTGGCTACAGCAAAGGCGAGGCAACCTGTAACGAGCCTGTCGCAGCAATCCCTTTAACAAGTTCACACAATCGATGTGTCAAGTGTGTTGAGTTTTGTTCATCTTATCAAACTGCAGGTGAATACCATCCAGCTAGCACAGCTTGTTTGATCTCGTGTGATGATAGTATGGCCACAGACACTCGAGTCACGACCACTTTGTTCCTATATGCGCTTGCTTTTGGCGCACAGCGCCTCTACTTTACAACTGCTGGTAATCACACCAATCTCGGAGATGCGAGACGTAGCATGCTCAGCCGACGCACATGAGACTAGATTGACAGACGGCAACTTGAAGGTCACGTATCCCAGCTGTCACGCTCTATCTGCGCTACGTTGCATCCTCCACCAGTGGCGGCACTAGCGGCTTTGCTGGTGCTAGGGACACGCTCACACATTGTAGTGCAGCGTCACAAACGACGCTCAGTGTCAAAGACGCAAGCCACAGGTCACTGCACGCGCCAGCATCGCTATTGCGACTCCTTTACCTCCCATGGCGACTGTCGGGTTTGCTGACATTGCAACAACAACAACAACATCAACGACACTATCCCCACTACCAACGACACCCAAGAATGTCACGTCCGACATGAAGCGCGTGATCGAAGCCGTCGGGACGATCGAGTGCCCCGAGTCCGTGCGCAAAAACACATTTGCAATCTACAAGAACAACCGCGTGCTGTTTGACGCGTGCACGCGTGCGAGCAAGTACCAGCTCCTACCGCACGAAGCTGGCGTTCCGACACCTGCACAGACAGCTGCGCTCGTGATCACACCAGCATGCGTCGACCTGTTCTCTGGCATCCTACTCGCAAACTTTCCAGAGTGCGACATCGACGGCTTTAGCATCCGCGCTGCCGTTGAAGCGCTCTTTCGGATCCGTAAAGACGTGCTTGCAGGTCGCGGTGCACCGACGCAGCGTCAGTTTGACGAGTTCTATAGTCTCAATCGCGTCGTGAATCTCCTGGCAGAAAACGCGACGCTCATTGAGACGATTTTGGCGCAACAAGCGATGCCAACGCGCGTGTCGCTCACAGAGATGACGCGGCTACTGAACCGCATCGAAGTTGACCCTGCGGTCTCGATCTCCGACGACATGACGATCTCGATCGCAAGCGTGCGTGGCAAGGATACAACTAGTAGCGGAGGTGGCAGCAACAGCAGCGACGCGATGAGTACAACAGGTAGCACACCAGTCATGCTGCCGTCGTCGGCGCAAGTCCTAAAAGACGAGAGTCGAAATAGCTCGACTGGACCCACGAGCAGCGCTGCTCGGCAACGTACGTCGACTTCGTTCTCGCGGCTGCTGCACGTCGCACTCGTCGTTGCGCTATGCGTGTGGCGCTGCTAAGTAGTGCGGGGGACTGCGGCATTATCAGTGATGGTCTTGTTACCAACATTCTCGAATGGAAATTCTGATTTCTGCGTCGTTTCATGATCATACAGTAGTTAGCTAAAATTTGTAATTGACACGTGTCATTTATATATTTTTTGCAATTTTGACTTCAATCGCATTCTTCGAAGCGAGAAATCGAGCACAGTGACAAATTTGACATACATCGACCAAATCAAGTCGACCTTCGCAACCACCTTCTCGATTTCCACACGCACGACGTCATCTCTACGCACGATGAGCCGCAACGCGATGTTTAGCTCGTTCTCGACGAACGCACCTAGTAGCAGCAGCAACTGGAACCTGCAGACGATGCTCAAGACGAGCGGCATCTCGATGGACGTGCAGCAGCACCTCGCGCGCGTGTATGCGACGCTCGCCGCGTGTGTGCTCACTGCTGCGCTCGCAGTGTTTGCTGCACTGACGCTCACGAACGGCCGCGCAGCCGACAGCGCGAGCTGGACCGGGATGCTTTGCTTTCTAGGCTCCACTGGCGGTTCGATCTGGCTCCAGATGGAGCCTGCGTACAATTACAACAAGCGCTTTGGGATCCTCCTGGGCGTTGCTGCTTGCATGGGCGTGAGCCTCGCGTCGCTCGTCGAGCTTGCACTCGCAGTCGACCCTGCGATCCTCGTCTCTGCATTGTACGTCATCGTCTATTGGCTTTTCACACTCAGACGACTGTGTATGGACGCGGTCTCTCTAATTGCATAATGTGCGCTCTCGCCTACAGTTTGATGACTACGCTCGTGTTCTTGTGCTTCTCCGGCAGCGCGTTGCTTGGTACGTTGTGTGATTGTATGTAACGTGTCTGTATATCCGTCACTTTACAGGATTGCTTGCGATTGACGGACGTTTAATGGCGATGGATCTGTTTGATTTGATATTAATTTTAGCAACCCGTCGATCCATGTTGTACTTGGGTGCGATTTTGTCGTCTGCACTATCGACAATGGCGCTTTTGAGCGTCTTGAACTTGTTTTTCCGCTCGACGATGCTCCACTCGATGAACCTCGTGCGTTTGTTGTTTGTTGTCGCTAAGCATATGCATATGCATATAGAGAGTTTGGAGTGGATACAACTAACTGGCTTGGCAATTGTATTCCAGTACGGCGGCCTCGTGCTGTTTTGCGCGTACGTGATGTTTGACACGCAGATGATCATTGAGAAAGCGAGTCGGGGCGACAAGGACGCGTTGCGCCACGCGCTCGAGCTCTTTTTGGGTACGTTGTGTCATTGTTGTGTGTCGATTTGCATACGTGGGTCTTGTCGAGATGGATATATTTGGCATTCGATACTAAAATATGTATTTTGGGACCACAAATGTAGACTTCGTGTCGATCTTTGTGCGCATCCTGGTCGTGTTGCTCCAGAATGCAAACAAAAAGAGCCGGAGCGAGTCGACCACGAGCCACAAGAGCCGCCGCTAAAAGCACTTGAAGAGATTCTGATCTGCTGATCTGCTGGGCTGGGAGTTTATATGCAAGAAGAAAAACGAGCGACAATTACGATTTGATTGCGAGGCGAACGGATCGTTTAGCTAGTAGCAGTCCCTTCGTTTGCATCTTCCGTTGATACATGTATTACTGCTTTACACGGTCGTACATACTCTCGCTTTAACTGGGTCGTTGTGCTGTAACGCGTGACTTCTTTACAATACTGTGATCTCTAATGATGTCCTTGCAGTGTGCAAATTCAGCACACACATCAGCATCATCGCTATCAGAGCTGCTACTGGCGCTAACGTCTGCTGTCGCGTTGAAAGAACCCACGGGCTGTTTCCAGTGCGTTGATGTTCATCGAGAATCCATCCAATCGATTGCAGCATTGACGACGTTCAAGGTTGCATTCTCGATTGCGAGAGCAGTCGTATTAACAACACAGGTCGTGCTGCGTTGCTTGATTTCTTGTAATCGAGTTGAATCGAGCTTGTTGGTGGCCAAGACGCAAAACCAGAAAAATGGTCCATAAATGTATCGAGATCAAAACGATCTGCTTGAAGTGTACAACAGCCTCGGACTTGGATAAAGCCCATTGGAGCGAAGCACCGTAGAAAGCGTAGCCACAACCTACTTGAATCGCCTGACAAGTGAAGCGTACGGCGTCCATCAGTGATCTACGGCGGCCGGCCCAGCGATCCGAGTAAACTGAGAGAGAGGATGCAACACGCTGGCTCGCGACCAATAGGCCATCCTAACGTCTTGCACTCGTGTGGATCTTTGTTCTTTATGCTTTGCTTGCATGCCCTTCGTTTTCAGCTGTCCCGTGCAAGTTTGGCAGTAAAAACTCGACGACAAATTTTCGGTAAACATGACCCTGCAGAATTTGCACAAATCACTTTTCTCTATTTTAGCAAGAACAAATCACGACTTTCACAGTAGTCGAGACAAGAAACAAGAAGTATATGTTCGACGCACGTCCATCTCCAACAAGCAGTGCTCTAGCACAACTCCGCAGCAGCATCCGTCATACACACGCACTGTTGCTACTTGCTAGCGGCTGCGGTCACTTTGACGCCATCCTCGTGCAGCGCGTTACTTTTCAGTTGTGGTGCCCAGAACCAAACTTTGTCGAACTCGTTATTGTAGGTGTGCTTCAAGCCGCGAATGCGTTCCATGACGGACTCTGCTGTCATGATGTCTGGGTACGTCTCAAAGAGCCACTGCACGATGACCTGGTGGTCGTACACTTGTGCGAGCGCTGCTGCATTTGCGGTACATCCTTCGCTGCTGTGTGCGTGCAGAAACAGCAGCACGTCAAAGTTGCCGAACAGTGCGGCTCTGTCCATCGCGCTGGTCGTAAACGCCTCTGTGCGGTTCCAGTGGAGCCACTCGGCCATCTCGACCGATGGTACGATGTCCGTCAACTGCGTAGCCCACTCGACCTCGTCGGACCCTGCCAAATTGCTGACCAATGGTGCGCTAGAACCTCCGTATCCCTGCTCGTGGAGCCACTGGACAATGTGCACGTGGTTCGCCTTTACAGCATTGTAGACGACATACCTGTCCTCGCTTGTTCGCTCTACGTCAAAATGCGCGTACAACCACTGAACCAATGCCAAGTTGCCACTCCATACCGCGTTCTTCAAGATAGACGACACATTGCGCTCTCGATGGTCGCCGTGCTCCAGCATCCACTGCACGAGCGCGCGATCGCCTTTCCCGACTACTTCGCTTATTCCGTATTTCAGCCGCTCGTCGCTTGACCGATTCGCGTGGAGCCACTTGACCATCTCGACGTGGCCGCTCCTCGCTGCGGCAGTCCCTGCACGCTCTTCCACGAACGTGGAGGTTGTTTTTCGCTTGTGCATGCACGTAAACAGGAACTGTACGACCTCAAAGTACCCATTAAACGCTGCAGGTATAACTGCCCTGAACAGACAATCGGCACGCAGGTCCGACAGCCAATTCTGTGCTTCAAAGATCGAGACGATCCACGCGAGAAGCGCGAGGTCGTTGCTTTTAGCAGCATAGGGGATTTGTCTACTCAGAAAATCTGCAGTGAAGATTTCAGGTTTGATCGCATACAGCAGCTGTGTGACCTCGCAGCCAGCGGACCGCACAGCCTCGCTCCAGCAACAAGGCTCTGTCGCGAACGCAGCGGGAATTGTGTCGATGCACCAACGCACGACATCGACTTTGTTATTCGCAACGGCAGTAGCAATAACCACGTTGTCCAGTTCACCACTGTTCTGCTGCGCATGCAGCCACTGCACGAGCTCGAGGGTCCCGGATAGTATGGCGCTGCGAATGCTGCTAAATGGTTCGGGACGCTGGAATCCGCGCTCATCGACGAAGTACTTGACGATATCGAAATGCCCAGCCGTAAGCGCTGACTCGAAAACCACTTGTTGCTGGTCGGTCGTGAATACGACGCCGTCGTGATCGACCTGCTCAAACAGGAACTGCACACTCGTCAAATCGTCACTAGCGACTGCAGCTTTGACGACATCGCAAAGACGGTCAGGATGCGGCCGAAACTTGGTCGCGAGCCACTTCAGCACGTCGACGTGGCCGTTGCTCGCAGCTGCCATAGCAAACCGCGAGCTCCGGATGATGTGTGGCTCAAAGTGCTCGTCGAGCCACTGCATCACACTCAGCTTGCCGACACGCGCTGCTGCTTCCATGCCCAGTGACGCAAAGCCATCTGGACAGTACGTTTGCAGACACTCGAGCAGCGCGAGATCGTTGTCGTGTGCCACTGCATGTGCGAGTGCGCGGCTGAACACATGCGAGCGGTAGAGTTGTGGCCTCATGTGTGTGTCGATGTTTGCTTCGCTCACCAAATGGCGTAGTAGATACAGGAACCCGTGCTCGCAGGCACGCTCGATGGTCCAGCGCTTGATTTGAGCAGGGTGAACGATGAATGCGCTGATCTGCGCTGCGAGTGTCGTGGAAACGCCGCGCGAAGCGCACACATGCTCGACAATAGACAATGCCAACGCATGCGAGGAGATCAAGTGGCGTGGCTGGTGCTGCTGCTGTCGCATCGTGGTCGGTGATCCTTGGTGGCGGTCGTGTCGTTGGCGGGTGTGAGGCGGTGATGATGCGTCGAATGAGCTGTTGATGGTGTGTCGAAGAGGTTTAAATGCCAAACGGCGCGTTATCGCTCACGATTTTATTTGGGCCAAACTTTGCAATCACAATGACTCATTTTAAGCACTTTTGCACTGCAGATCACCGGCTGCTGAAAAATATCAAGAGAGTCATGATTACAATAAAATCGCAACAAAATATATCACAAAATCACATACAGTAAATACAGACATTATGTGCCGACCTGTTCAATCATCATCAATTAATGACTACGACATAAAAATCCACAATGTCACTTTAGCTTACAAATAAACGGAAACATGTTGGCCATATTCAAGCAACTTGCATTACGTCTTACATGTATTAAAGCATACAGATTATGCTAACTGACCAAATGCACGAAAATGGCTATCTTCAACAGTGCATTGCACTGTCTGATTTAGTTTCTGGGCTGGGGTCGAGTCACTTCGGCATAGCAATGATGCATTATTATGCAAAACACCCACCTCAGACACTATTACATGTCAAACACTCGATTTCCCGTCCTTATTGATGTCACATCAAATCGGTTTGATAAATTTAGCCGAAGAATTGGTGTCCAGTATATCACATGCCTGAATGGCCGACGCGATCAATTAGTTGAAAGCGCAAATTTCAATTCGAAATTACTTGACGGAGCGAGAAGAGCCGGTATGTCCGTGTCATATATATATGAGCCGCTAGCCCAAGCGAAAATATCAGAGAGTGATAATTCCAGATAGATATGTTTAAGTAGCAACGAGAGCTAAAATCTGTTTTTGCAGGTTTTAATCTGGCCATATTCACAGGTTATATCATGGCCAAATTTTGTGTCAATACAATATGACCTCACTGTATACGTTTTTATTTCACATTTATTTTCTCACTATTGCTTGGAAATGGGGGGGGTTATATGACACGATATTTAGTAATATTGCATTGCACTTCAATAGTACTTCCAAAGCGATACTAAGAGTGATTTTAAGTCCTATTTATATATGTTGGTATCGCATAATACTACACGGAAGTAAATGAGAATGCATATGAATACATATCAGGACATATACAAATATGCTATCGTTGTCGTTTTCGCGTTTGTATGCATTAATGATATCCATGCGAATCAATCACTTCATATGTGTCAAATGCAATCTTCGCGCAAGAAATGGTATGGCGACAATTTGTGCGTAATGAAGTGTGCTCATTGTAAGTATTGCAAAGTCATAATCGAACATTTGAGACTGTGCCTGTCACCTACGGATTGCAAGAGCGCGTAAGCGTAATCATCGGCGCTTTTATACTTGTAAAATGGTTTTGCTTGTTAATTATTATGTTGCCCACATGGCTGCATTAAAAATTGAAGCAATGCGTTCTTGATTTGGCAATGCCTTTGTCTCGCGTATTGCATACTAATGCAGAACAAAACAATTGTACGTAGCACTAGTATGTGGATGATGTGTCCACTCTCGGTGTACGTTACAAAACCATTTTTGCGCTCGCAATTGTGATCTGTCAGATACTTGTACAATAAGTTGGTTTTGTTGGTATCCTTAGCATTTTACCGTGCTGCAAAATATGTCAATTGCTTTAGTATCACGATAAAAAGCACGAATGTGGGACTAAAACGGCGTACTCACAATACTCGTAACTACGCAAAAACCACAAACAAAGTGGAGAAAATAAACCGACCTAATTCAAAAGCTAAGAGCTGAAATTTGTATGTCGTTGACATTATACCACGGGATGCATTACTCTATCACGTTTTGTGTGGTGTGTATAATGGTCGAGGAATATTATATAGAATGACTTAATATATGTGCATCACTACTCGCCACACAATTATTAATCATTAGAGAAAACCCTTCGAATACAAATGGTATAACGTAATATAACAGAAATACATAAATTTTGCGGGAATAAATAACCGTCATCGGCCAAACAATGTAACTTCAACGATTAGAAGCCGTTCTAATTGAATACGACAGTGACAATCGTATACAATGCAGCCATGATAACTAAACAGTGGCACTTCTAAATAATGGTTACGGACAAGCAAACGCGTTTCTTTGTATAGGAGATTTTGCATCAACCATACGGGCTTCCAAACAATACAGCTACAGGTACCTTTCTTCTTACAAGAGTCTGGAAAAAGTAACTCTGCTATGCTTGCATAAATCGAGTTCGAAACAAAGGAGTAACTTAACTGCAGCAACGGCGAGAGCCACATAGCCAATTACGCATGCACGATGATGCCATCGGCGTACATCTCGAAACGTACGAAAGTTATCGGTACTCGAGTGGCAATGCTGATTCCTTCATATTGGACTGTTTACTAAATGCTAATATATTGATTCGCACCATCTACAGACACCGTAGTAGGCCGTTGTGAACGACTTACCCACGTCCATGCGGTTTTCAGCCGCGGTGATCAACGCGGCGCTTGTTGCGATCACATCTTGTCTTTGTGACTCGGTGTAGTGCACTCAGGAACAAGCAGCTCAATAGTTGCATGCGCTATTTGTTGATAACACACGGTCCCGATCGAGCATAGGATGTTAGTGGACAGGGTGCGAAATCGGTTTTTGTGGCCAAAGGTATGCTCCTGAAGCGCGTCGTAGTTTCCGTGTATCGCTTTAATAGTACTATACAATTAACCGATTTACTCATTGATATCGATCAAATTGCCTGCTGAATTCAGCTACCTAAATATTAGTGGTGTAGCAACGCCCTGCAAAAAGAAAGACGCATTTAACGACAAGTAATGTACTCATGTTGTGAAACCACTTCAAATTGTATGGTTATCCACGCTATAAACGCGAGCTAAGCAACAAACATAACTAATGTCGTTGACCCGAGTTGGTGTTACCTGTCAGAGTTAATATCAGGGGACTACTCTAATACACTTCTCGATGGATCCCCGCATGCTAGACAAGCGACTGTAGCGTTCACCGAGCGATGTAGAGTTTGCGCAATCACTGTGG
>JAADXH010000981.1:0-14690 GCA_023337595.1 Globisporangium camurandrum | reverse complement strand
ATTGTTCGACTCATAATACGACGAATGATGGTCGCCAGCGTTGTACGCATGCCGCGTCGGGTTGTTCAGGATCGCGTCGATCGTCGATCGGCGCTCCATGCGCACAGGCGGCACTGCTGCTGATACGCTACCGTAGCTACTGTTATTCGGGTCCAGACTATTGCCTACGGACACGGGTACTGGCCCCGTCGTTGGCCTCCGCGACGTGAATCAGATCAAATACGGTGACGAATCGATTGCTCCAAAGTGATGCATTATGCCTTCAACATCTCTACTCTCTCTTGTCCACACACGTCACTTGCGCGTGTTGCTGGTTGCACTTCCACCTGCACCTCCTGACTGCTCGCTCGTTGCAGGTGTTGCTACCAGCAACGCGCCTTTACCCAAGCGGTCGCACACGATCGTAATGTGTTTCTTGAGCTTCTTGACGTCGTCTGGTATCCCGAGGTCGCTCGCGTGGCTCATCGTCGTGGTAGCCGCCGCAGCACCGGTAGCAGTGCCATCCTTGGCGGTTGGCGCCTGCTGCTGCTGCTTGGCCAACAGCGTCCGCAAGAGCTCGGTCATCGCACAGTCCGTGCGCTCCTCCCATCCTTGTGCGACACTTTCACACGCCTCGCTGTCGATCACGGGCGACAAGTACGACTGCAGCAGCTGCGCGTTCGCGTCGTCCAAGTGGAAGCGATATCGCATGAGCAGCAGCAACAAGTGCACGCAGCACGCCAAGCGGTTCGCTGCAAGTGCTAATTTGGAACTGACAGCATCCATGCTGTGCGACAGTAGGAGCAATTGATCATACGTGCCATGGAGCAGCACATCCAAGCAATTCACAGGCGACGGGTGCCGGTCCTTGTACCGCACGAGCAAGCGCTTCTGGATCACGCGGAGCTCGTGGGCGCGGTCGTTCAGTGCTGCTGACAGCTCGAGCTGCTCGCGCCGGAGCGCAAAGTGCGCGTCGATCGCTTGGAAAAAATCCGCCAGTGGCAGCGGCTCCTGGTAAAATACCTCGAGCGGTGGCGCGGTCGATACATCGTCCGCTTCCTCGTTCGTACTGGAACTGTACGACGTGGCTTCAAAGTGTGCGCGCAGCCGCGCCACGAGCTCGCTCGAGACCATCCAGAGCGCTTCGAGCTCGTTCGCCTGGACGCGGTACCGCCCGGCGTTCTTCGACACGAGGATCGTCGCGTCGACGCCGTTGTAGTACTGGAAGCTCAGGACGTTCGTCGTCGCACTACTGCTGCCACTGCTACCAGCCACCTGCTTGGCCCACTCGGACGTGCAGCTTGGCTGGTGGAACATGTCGTCAAACAGCCGCGCGAGTTCCAACGGCTCTTGGTTCGTCTCGAGCGTAAACTTGAACGTACTCGACTTGACGGGCGGCACAAGCCGACAGAGCAAGCACATTGGGAGCTTGACGCGACATTGCGACACGCGTGGCTGCCCCGTTTCGAGCGTATACGACGCCGAGATCACAACATCCAATGACGTCGGCATCACCGCAGCGTTCGGACGCAAGACGATCGGAATGATCAGCGGTGTCGACGATTTGCCGTCGATCGTATCGATTACGATCGATTCGTCACTGGCGACGATGTTCGCTGGCGTGCTGATCGACAGCGACACGTTCGAGACGCGCGTTGCGCCAGTATATGTCACGTAGATCCGCATCGTGAGCTGGACGTTGCTGTTGCTGTTGTTGCTACTAGTGCGATTGCTGTCGTTGCCTCCTGCGTCGTTTGACCTGCGTCGGTACATGTCGTCGCTGTTGCTATTGCGTTCGGACACGGCATCCAAAAGCGCTGGCACCTGTGCGCGCAGGAGGACGCGGTCTTTTGGCTCGGTGCGTCGCTCGCCCTGTGACCGTCGAATGACGTTCAGCAACTGCCGATGCTCTTCGTCCATCTCTTCGTAGTTGACGTCTTTCGTGTCACCAGCGGCAACGACAGCGGTCGACGGCGGGTCCGTTCCCATGTAGTTTACACTCAGTGCGCCATCGGCATCGAGGCTGACGATCATGCCGCTCGCCGCGGCGTCGAACGCTGCGATGCGCAGTGCAACCGGTACGACCGACGCCGTTGCGGACCACACGAGCGCCTTGTCGCGGAAGACGCTCCAGAGCTTTGCGTGGTTTGCAACGAGCAGATTGTCCATCATCGCTCCACTGCTGCTGCTGTTGCGCTCACTTGCTGCGCGTGAGTAGAGACACATGGCTGACGGGTGGCCACTCAAGCGCTTCTGCATAAACAGTTCGCCGTGCGCGCGGATGCCAAGCAGCGTGTTCTCACAAAGCACGAGCACGTCAAACGTCGTTGCGTTCTCCTGTGGGAAGAATCGACCGACGCGAATGTCAACGATCACTTCCCCGACGTTGAGCTTCCAATCGCAATGCACGGGCTTGGCGTTGCTGCCTGCAGTTTCCGATTGGTCGTCGACGTCGAGAGCGTTTGCTTTCTTCTTCGCTTTGAGCGACGCGGACGCAAGCACTTGGTACCGATAGCACTCGAGCTGGAGGTCCGACGTCGCTGCGAGAATTGCATCCATGCCTGGCGCGTAGCACACGGCGCCAGGGACGAAGCTGCAGTTCAGTGCTTGGAGGAACGCGAAGCGGTCCTGCTCAAAGAACTGCAGGCGACCGTCGAGCGACTGGACGCACAGGTGGTCGCGGTCACTGCGCGTGGCGTTGCCGCCTGTAGCGCTGCTACCGAACGGACCACAGATCATATTGAATGCTGTAAAGTGCTCGCCATCGATCCCAAGCAGGTGCTCGTAGCGCGGCGTGAGCTTGAAGTAGCTCGCTGCCATGCCACTACCACCGATGCCTTCGATCGTGTAGACGCTCAAGCGTCGCGGGTGCAGCACTGCAAGTGCAAGGATGTGCTGGTTCCTGTGGTTGCAGTGCAAATGCCACACAATAACAGCAATCGATAATGTGAGTGTCAATCACAGAGCCTTGCTGCCTCATAAAGTCACTCGCAATGAGAGAGCGAATGCATGACGTACGGGACAAAGTAGCCGAGCTCGAGCTGCAAGATCGGGTGATGGAGGTTCTCTTCGAGCAGCAAGTGCTCGATCTTGAACTCGTTCGACGTTGGGGAGTACATGCGCAGGACGCCATTGAGACTCCCAGTCACGATTTTCACTATCGCGCGTCGCATTCACACACGCGCGTTATGTGTTATGAGCTCAAAGGAGACAGCACGCTGTTGAGTCTAAACTAGCTGTTGTGCATACAAACATGTTTACAATGGCAAAGATCAAAAGGATAGACTACGTACCTATTCGTGACGCATCGTTGTCAACGTTGCCGACCACGAGCGCGCCGTGTGTGTACTCTTCGTTACTCTCGCCCTTGACGCTCCACCACTCGCGGACTTGGAAGAGCGACATGTGTGCGAGCGGCGTGTGGCAAGTACAGCAGGCACTGGTTGCTTACTAGTGTGTGCACGCGAACGCGTAGGATGGAAGCGTCGTTGGTGCGAGCGCTTACCAGTACAAATTACACGAAGCGACGCGAAATTGTGGTACAGTATCTATATCTGGGTATAATTATGTAGCAGCTAATTATCTAGATAATAAATTCTGCAAGTTCATCGCACAATTTGAGCAATCACAACGTCGACGATCGTCAGCATCTGCTCAAGTAAAGACGCGCGTCATCCATCACGCGCGCGTGCACCGCATACACTCGACGAGAACTCGACGGTCGCTTGTTTTAGATTGCACTCCACTGTGCAGCATCAACTTGCCAGAGCGTGTGCGTGCCACACCTATTGCGTCGCAGCTTGCTGTCAACTTCCAGCCGCGCATTGCTCCCCTGTCAAAAGCAACAGCAAGGCGTTCCACCGCCGCACGCGCATCGCGTCGCCGTCCACACCGCGACTCCCACTCCAACACACACACGTACGCACATACACTCTCGCCATGTCGCACTCGCTCCCTGAAGGCTGGTTCGAGAGCGGTCACGGGTCGGTCGTCGTGTTTGTCCGAGACTTTCGGGACCCACTCGAGCGCAAGAAGAAATTGCTACTGAAGCCGTGGGCGAGCGTGAAGGACATCAAAGACCAGCTCCAGGTCGTATTCAACGTCCCGACGAATGCGCAGAAGCTGTTTTACCTCGGCCGGGAGCTCAAGAACGCACACAACCTTCACGAGTGTGGGATCTACCACGACAGCGCAGTCCTCGACTTTGTCGCACGGCGGCAGCAGAACGTTCGGTTGTTGTACGCAGATGTTGATGCAACGCAGAGCGCAGCTGCTGCGACATCAGTATCACAGGCACCGCCTGCGCAGTCGGCAGCAGCTGCATTTGCGCGCACTGGCCCTTTGGCGTCATCGAATGGCGTACCAACGAGCAGCCGCAAGCCGCTGGTTGGAGCGTCTATCGCACGCGAGAACGTCCGACCTGAGCAAGCGCCAGTGATTAGTATCCATCCTTACGGCGCGCACTTGTTGCCCGTAACGCTCATGAAGATCACGCATCAGGTGTGTGTGTGTGATGGATGACGTCATCACCGGATGTTTTGGATACTCGTATATAACCCTCCAATCCTCTATCAGGCACTGCAAGGGCTTGCATTAGGGTTAGCACCCGTGCTGGCAATGGACGGCACCGGTGGGACGTACTTTCTCAAAGACCCGATGCATCGGAACGTCGGGTGTTTTAAACCCCAAGACGAGGAACCATTTGGACCATTTAACCCTCGGGGGTTAATTGGGAAACTCGGGCAGGTACATTTCATACAAAAGCTGTTCCTGCTAGTACTCAGCTACGGACTGTTGACGTATTGGTTGAACTCGTAGAGTGGGTTACGCCGTGGCATCCTGTCGGGCGAAGCCTGCGAGCGCGAATTGGCGGCGTACTTGCTCGACAAGGATCATTTTGCAGGCGTCCCTGCAACGTCATTGGTCGAAGCGCGCCATCCTGTCTTCAAGTACAGCGACGCGGGCTCGTCGCAGCATTTCAAAGTCGGTTCGCTCCAGGAGTTTGTGCGCCATGACGACGTCGTGAGCGACTTGGCGCCGTCGCAATTTACGACGCACGAAGTCCACAAGATCGTGTTGTTGGACATGCGTTTACTAAACACCGACCGCAATGACGCGAACATCCTCGTTCGGAAACGTCGCGTCGCTCTGTCGTCCTCTTCTTCTGGCTCTTCGTCTGGCTCAAAAGCGTCAAAAATCGAGTACGAACTGATTCCAATCGATCATGGCTACTGCCTCCCGCAGTATCTAGAAATCGCATGGTGCGACTGGTGCTGGTTCAATTGGCCGCAACTCCAGGAGCCCCTCAGTCCAGCCGATAAAGCGTACGTCCTCAGTCTCTCAACTGTCGCAGACAGTGACTTGTTGGCGCAAAAGATCCCATTGCGCAAAGCGTGTCGACGGAATCTCTTGATTGCAGACCTCGTCGTCCAGAAAGGTGTGCGAGCGGATCTCGTGCTGTTGGACATTGCGCGCATCATGTGCAGAGACGACGACCTCGACGCGTTGTCCGTTTTGGAGCAATTGTGCTTGGACGCGTTCCACCAAATGCAAAAGACGAAGCGCCGTGGATCTGAGAGTCAAGCAGCATCGCCGCGTACGAGTCTGAGTCTGAGTCTGAATCCAAACGGCACCAATCAACAGCAGAAGCAAAAACTTGCGATCGACGTCGATGCGATTGCAGCAGCAACAACAACAGCGTCGCCAAGTGCGTGTGGGAGTGGCGCAACATCACCGCCTGGGTTCTGGGCGAGTTTTGCGCCGTTCAGTGCGTTTGACGACGAAAAGGGGGAAGAAGAGGAAGATTTGGAGGAAGAAGAGAACAGTCAACGACTGACTGGCAGCACCAGTGACTGGGACGAACGTGCGTCGCGTGCATTGACAAACGCAGCAGCTTCAACAACAGCAAACGGATTCGCAACTTCGTCGTATTCGTCCGTTCCAAGTTCGTTCAGCAATACTGAACTTGAGAAAGACGAGTTTGAAGTTTTGAACGACGCACTCGATAGCAACGCCGTGGATGAGAAGTTGTTCCTCACGATCCTCAGTCGCTTGTTGGACGAACACGTCGATAAGATCCGACGCGAACGCAATGCAACGATGTCATCGCAGCTGCCACTACGGTCCCGAAGATTGTGAGGGTCATAGAGAGCGAGTGGGTCAGGAGGGCGACGATAGGACACAGTAGATAGAGTAGAGATGGGCAATACGAAGTCTCGCTGGCTTGTCTCCTTCCATCCCCCCTTCCGCCTCTCCTATCGTCTTTCACGACGTGAGTTCGCCTGAACACTTCACTTCACTATGGCTGAGATGCCGCACAGCTTTGTTGAGCGCCACGACCGCCCGGAAGCGCACGAGCAAAGTCGACTGCTTGCGTTCGTGTGGTTGCTGTTCCTCTTGCTGCTGCTGCGCGATCGCTTGCTTGCGTGCTGTGACCTCCAACGGCTCTGGCAGGCCGTGTGTGCGGAAGAACGCTGCCCACTCGTCGACTCCAACATCGAGCGCTTGGCGAACGAGTGTCAGTAGCTGCTGGACGTCTGCGATGCGCAAATCGTCGTGATGGACGAGCAACAGCATGCGAAACAGCAGCTGTTTGTCGACAGCGTGACCAGCGTTTGCCGTGCGCTGGATCGCACGCACGACCAGCAGCTCAGCTGGATGGAGCGGCGTGTCGCGCACAAGCAGCTGCTTGAGCAGATCGATGTACCACGCCGTGCGCTCGACGCTCGCATCGATCGTATCGATGCGCTCGGCGTCGGACGTCAGCCGCATCTGCGCGAGATCGTCTCGCACGTCTGTGTCGAACGCCTCAGCGCCACAGACGTGCTGGAACTTGAGCGTGAGGCAGTCGCGTCGGTCGTGCGCGAGCCACTCGACTGCGCGCGCGAATTGCTTTGCGTGTGCGACTTTACTCGCGTCGATCGCCGTCACGGCTGCTTGTAGGCGCTCGACGCTATGCAGCTGCTTTGTCGTTGGCGTGAGTGGATGCTGATGCTGTGGAGTTGTCGACTTACGGTTTGGCGGCGACTGGAGCTGCTTGGCGGTCGCAGCAGCAGCGGCGTTGCTACTGACGCCGTCATGACCGCCACGCAAACCGCCGTCCGTGACGAGCGCTGCGTAGCTCGTGACGACGCTGCTTGCGAGGCTGAGTGGTGCGATCGACCCACGACGGTGCGCTGTCGTTGCTGGAGGTGGCACTGCAGCAAGCGGCGTGACCGAGTCGACGACGCGGTCCGATGGCCGCAGTGCCACTAACAGACTGCTGTTTCCACTACCAACGCGACTTGCGCGCATGCTCGTGCGTCCAGCAGGCGATCGTGGAGACAACGACAGACGCGTACGACTGCTGCCGATTGTCGTAGAAGCACTGGTGCTCTGCATCGACAGCAACGGCCGCGCCGCAAGCTTATCGTTTTGGGTTTTGCTCTTGAATGCTTCGAGCGATGGGTGGCGCTTCGTGGGCGACCGCTGGATGTGTCGTGTTGTATATGGCAGGTACATGTCAACGTCGTCATCCGTCGGCACTGTGCGCCTCGCTGAGTCCTCGTCGCTGCTGTTGGTGTAGTCGTGATGCTGCAGAAGCGCAAACGCGGCGCGATGTGGCGTGCTGCTACTTCCACTGCCATGACTGCTGACACTATGACTCGACGCATAGTAGAGCTGTCGCTCTCGACGGTACGCGTTCTGAAGTGCGTGCAAGTCAATATGTTCACTTGTTGCAACGTTTGTGAGGAACCCGCCGCCATTCTTGACCATCCGAAGGCGACTCGAACATTCGTGGATCGCTCGACGGAGCACGTCAACTGATAGTGCGTCGGCGCCACGAGCCGATGGACGCGGCGGCGCAGCGCCATGTAGTGCGTCGTCGTATTGCATGGACGATGTTGCGACAGGACGGCGCAAACGGTGGACGCGCTCCGGTGCGTAGTGACTCACGCTTGTATGCAATCGATGGGCGAGCTTCACTTGGCGCTCGTTCAGCGGCCGGTTCTTCGTTGCAAAGTTGAGTGGAAACAGATCGAAGAGCGCTGCGTGTGCATTCTGGCGATTTGTACCAGCTGCAGTGCTACCGATTGTTGCTGCTGCAGTCTGTGCATGACGGAGTTCGCTCTTCTCACGGTCCTGCTGCGCGGCGTCCTTTGCCTCGAACACTTTCATCCGATGTGCGTTCTGGAGTACGTTCGTGCCATTTGCCAGCCGTGGCGAGAACTTGAGACTCAAGTTTGGCTTCCCAAGCGGCCGGTACGGCTCGCCGTGTGGACTGCTCCAGCCGCGCTGATCGCATTGCGGTTCTGTAGTCTCGCCCGTCGCGCTGCAGTTGCTGCTACTTGTCAATGTTGATGTTGCTACTGCTGGACCAGCAAGAGCGCTGGCTGTGGTAGAACCTGTAGCAGTTGAATGTGGTAGTGTGATCTGGAACAGTGTGCGGCTCTGCACCGAACGGTCGATGCGTGGCGATACGACAGTGTTACTTGTTGCCGCCCCACTCGATTTGAAGCTGCGAGGTGTCGGGCTGGACATCGACACTGCGTTGTACGCGCATCCATTGCTGCTGTCGATGTGTTCTCCTCCAAGCGTACTGCCATTATGACCGCTCGAGCTCGAGTGAGTCTCGGATTGCGCTGATTGCCGCTTCGTAAGCGCCATCAGCGGTGGCGTTGGTGACGACGCAAGTTTCTCCATCGCGTACAATGCCAGCAGGTTTGGCGGATGTGAACGCCTGTGTTGAAAGCTCACTTGCTGTGCTAGTGGCGTGTGGAGTGTGCGTCTTGCACAAATACGAGTTGACGCAGTAGCGATGTCGACGCTGTTGTTCGTGTATGTATTTTTGTAACATTGTCAATTCAATCTTGCTGGATATTCGCACAGGAGTATACATACGGATAGAGTAGGAGACAGAGGAACTCAAGCAGATTCTCGACCTGGCGAACGGTGGCATCAGTCACTAGAAGGCGCGGCACGAGGAAACAAGCAGTAGGTAGACAGCTATGACAGTAGCATCGGACGCTAGCCAGTGCAAGCACGGTTATTTGCGATCTTTAGTAGCATGGCAGTAACGAAATATACCTCAACATCAACAGCAATAACAATCATGGTTTGGGCTTTCGCTTCAACCGTGACATCTGTGTGCGTTTGCTCAACGAGCTCTTTCATCGATGTCGCCACTTTGACTCTCGCCACGTATCGCGCAAGCCATATAGCGGTCGTCAACCAACGACACAGCCGAAAACAGCACAAGACAATCTATATCACACAATGGCGTTCAGGTCGGCCAGCTCGTCGACAAACGCTGGACTCGTGCAAAACTTGCGCAAGACTGGCGCAGTGCGCTCGGATGCGGTTGCAAACGCCATGCTTGCAACCGACCGCGCCAAGTACATGGAGCAACTCGAGACGCCCGATGGTGGGCCAGTTGGCGAACTTGCGAGCTACGCAGACTCGCCGCACCCGATCGGTTACAACCAGACGATCTCGGCACCACACATGGTGCGTCCTGTTGCTTGTCTGCGTCCAGATTCCATCGATCCGTCGTGCTTGCTCTATATGAATACGACCGATATGACATGTGACGGTTGGCATACTGTGTTGCATTAGCACGCACATGCGCTCGAGCTGTGCTATGAAGCAATCAAGGACGTTGCTCAGCCGCGCATCCTCGACGTCGGTGCGGGTTCCGGGTACCTCACTGCGTGCTTCGCTCATCTCGCGCGGCCACAACGTGGGCGTGTGTACGGCGTCGAGATCATCTCGAGCCTTGCCCAGTTTGCGCACAAGAACCTGGAGCGCGCGGACCCGGACCTCGTGCACAGCGGCGCTGTCTCGGTGCACTGTTGCAACGGCTGGGACGGACTCCCGAGCGAGGCGCCGTTCCAGTTCATCCACGTCGGTGCAGCTGCGAGCGAGATCCCGCCGGCGCTGCTTGATCAGCTCGCTGACAGCGGCCGGCTCGTGCTGCCGCTCGACCAGCCGCATGGCGGACAGATGCTCGTCGAAGTCGAGCGCGTGGGCAATATCTACTCGCAGCGGAAGCTCATGAGCGTCAGCTACGTTCCGCTCGTGCGCCACCGCAAACCGAGCGCGTAGTGCCACCAGTGTGTTTGTGTGTGTGATGCATTGTAATCGCCGCTGGTTTTCGTGCTACAGAGATGGAGAGCATGTAGCAGTCGAATTGGTAGTGTGAAGTTTGAATGTGTGTGAACTGGAATGGCTGCATAACGATTTCGATTGTTTTCATTGTGTTGTGCGTTCGTGGCGACATCTTCCTTTTGCATTTGCTACCATTTGGTAATGAAGAGCAAGTACAATGTCGTCACGCAAACAAGTTTGCAATGCGATCAACTTCCGTATGAAATCTATTGCAAATGTCCCCTGCGTCGTTTCCCTCGCTTTACCCACGTCACTCGCACAAGCCAGCGCTGATCGCGCACTCAATCGTCACTCGATCGCACGATCGTCGTTGTCGCCGCCGCCTGGCGCAGCAGCAGCAACAGCACGGTGAGACCCACTTTCTCCCTTCCACAGCCGTCCACCAAGCACACCTACTGAGCCGCTGCACCAACATGGAGCTCGGGACGCGCGTGTTTGTCCCGCACGAGCGCCTCGTTTGGGCTCCTGCAACCGTGCTGTCGGTCGACGCCGATGGCAAGCGCTACCGCGTGCGCCTCGACGCGATCGACCCGCAGCCGAATGGCTCGCACAACAGCAACCTACGCACATACGACGACGTCGGCGACGAGCGCGAGTTCGATCTGCGGGACGACAACATGCCTGAGTCGCTCCCATTGCAAAACGCTCCACCACCGCCACAAACACCAGCAACGCGCCGGACGCTCGAGCACGCTGCAATCACCTCGGGTCTCCTCGCTGGTGCACGTGCTGGTGTCGACGACATGTGCGAATTGAGCCACTTGCACGAACCAGCGATCGTGTACAACGTCCGTGCGCGCTTCTTCGCACAGGCACCGTACACGTACACGGGCGAGATCGTCGTGGCCGTGAATCCATACACGTGGATCCCGTCGCTCTACTCGGACGCACTGCGGGACCTGTATACGCAGCACGCATGGTCCGATCTCCCGCCACACGTCTACGCGACGAGCGCAGCGGCATTTCAACGCATGGTGACGCGCAAAGCGCCGCAGAGCATCCTCGTCAGTGGCGAGTCGGGCGCCGGGAAGACCGAGACCGTCAAGATCTTGATGGAACACCTCGCAAGTATCGCACTCGCGAACGCTGCGCGCGTTCAGCGACCGCCGAGTAGCGTCGTCCCGCGCGTTCTCAAGTCGAATCCGTTGCTCGAAGCGTTTGGGAATGCGAAGACGATCCGGAATGACAACAGCAGTCGGTTTGGGAAGTTTATTACGCTTCAATTCGACCGCGACGCGTGTCTCGTCGGCGCCGAGTGTCGTCACTACCTACTCGAAAAGTCCCGCGTCGTTGCACAGGCGAAGAGTGAACGGAATTACCACATTTTCTACCAATTGGTTGCTGCGAAAGAGCCAGTTTATGGGTTTGTGGCGGCCGAATCGCCGCAGTCGTTTCGGTACTTGCAGCATGAAGAAGATGCTGATGAAGAACTGACGCTCGTCGTCGATCGTCACTCGGACGCAGAGCGTTACCACGTGACGCGCGACGCACTCACGACGATCGGATTGAGCGACGCGGAACAGCACGAGCTGTTTGCGACGCTGTGTGGGATCCTACGGCTCGGGCAACTGGCGTTTGTATCGCTTGAGGCCGACGGAGGAGCGTCCCATCGCACTGGTAATAGCAACAGCAACAGCAGTGACGCGAGTCAACCAATGGCGGCGCTGCCGTTGGAATCCGATGGCGCAGTTCAACAGCAGCGACAGGAGATTGGACTGTGTGCGACGCTTTTGGGCGTCGATGCTGTTGTCTTAGCACAACAACTCTGTCGTCGGTCCGTGAAAGCCCGTCAGGAAGTCTATTGCGTCCCACTGTCGCCAGTACAAGCGAGTAACAACCGCGATGCATTAGCGAAAGAATTATACGCACGTGCGTTTGCGTACCTCGTCCGGCGCGTGAACGTCAGCATTGCAGACGCTTCTTCCTCCAAAGCAGCAGCGGTCGAGTCGATGCACATTGATTTGCTCGACATCTTTGGGTTCGAATCGTTCGAGAAGAACAGTTTTGAACAATTTTGTATCAATTTTGCGAACGAAAAACTCCAACAAAAATTCACGACCGACGTGTTTGCAAGCGTCCAGGACGAATACGAACGCGAGGGACTTGCACATTGGCGCTTTGTCGCGTATCAGGACAATCAGGACGTACTGGACTTGTTGGAGAGTCCGATGGGATTGTTGGCGCTATTGAACGAAGAGTGTGTGATGCCACAAGGGAGCGACGTGTCGTTTGCGTCCAAGATCGTTGCGGTCCACGAGTCGCATGTACGGTTAACAAAAGCAAAAGCGCGCTATAGCAACACGCACTTTGTCATTCACCATTACGCGGGGAGCGTCACGTACGACGCCAGTGGGTTTGTCGAGAAGAACAAGGACGCTTTGCAGTCGGATCTACTGGAATTGTTTGCTACGAGTTCGAACGCACTCATTGCGCTCATGTTTGGCGCGAATGCGCATTCCGCGTTCCGTACGGACGCAGACTTGGCAGCCGCCCACGCAGCTGCAATGGGCGGCAACGACCTGGACGATCGAGAAGCGGACGATCTGCGAACTTCGAGCAGCAGTCGTTTCAGCAGTCGCGAGAGTGTAGGCAATCGACGCCGGACGTCGATCGCGAATCGCAAGACGTCGAGCTTCATGCAGGAGACCGTGAGCTATAAATTCAAAGCGCAATTGGCGCTACTGATGAGCGACATTGCGCGCACGCAAGTCCATTACGTCCGATGCATCAAACCGAATGCGATGAAGCGCTCGGACGTGTACGATATGGAAGCAGTCGTGACGCAATTGCGCTGCGCGGGTGTCGTCGAAGCGATTCGGATTACGCGCGCTGCGTTTCCAAACAAGATGCGCCACGAGACGTTCTTACGGCGGTTTGTAGTGATGACGCAGCAGTCGACGACGAGCAGCAATGCTGGCTCTTTGAGGGAGACGACGACAGTTGCAGAAGCAGTCGAGAAAATGGCGACGCAGCTGCTTGCTGGTAGCGCATTTGAGATGCGACCTACAACAGCAGCAGCAGCAGCGTCCACACTGGCCAGCACAGCAGACGACGACTCGTCGTCTTTAACGCCAGTAGCACCAGTCGTCGTGGGCCACAGTCTCATCTACTTTGCGAAAGACGTGCTGGAATTTATCGAACGATCGCGGACGCTGTTTGTGTTTGATCGCGCAGTTGTGATTCAGCGGAGCGTCCGTCGCTATCGCGCACGGTGTCGCATGCACGTGCTCCGTCGGGCAGTCGTTGCGATCCAAGCAGCACATCGACGCCGCATCGCACGGCAGCGCTTTGTCGCGTTGCGGAGTCAGCTCATTCGCATTCAGAGCGTCTGGCGCGGCGTCCGAACGCGGCAGCGCACGGCGTTTGTCCGCGCGCACTGCAGTGCTGCGACGATCCAAGCCGCGTTCCGTCGCTGGCGCGCGCAGTCGCAGTTTGCAACGCTGCGCAGCGCTGTCGTGCGCGTGCAGGCGCAAGCGAAGATGAAGAAACAAGTTGGCAAGTACCACGCGCTGTTGAGTGCGAAGCACGAACAGGCGGTCATGGAGACCGAGGTCGATGCACTGAAGCGCCGACTCGATGAAGAAAAGCATGCGCGCTTGGAGATGGAGGCGCAGAACTCGACGCTCCAGCAAGCGCTCGACCACGTTCGCGTCTCGAGCGTCGCAGCGAATGTGAGTGCGTACGACAATGACGACGACAAGCTGCTGTCGCTCGATGCTGCTGACAGCCGCACGCGACGTCTGTGGCCACACGAATGCGCGTCGATGAATGGGACGACCGACGACGCAAAGCTCCTCGACGACTCGGAGCGCATGCTCGAGTACTTGCGTCAGCAAGTGACGAAGAGCCGCGAACACGTGCAACAGCTAAGCTTGGAGAACGAAGTGCTCAAGACCGAGAACAAGCGCGTGAAGGACGCGTACACGGCTGCCGGTGCGTCGTTCGCGGCGCTGAATCAGCACAACAAGCAGCAGTCGAAAGCGAATTTGCGGTTGATGAGTACGCACGCTGCGCTGATCAAGTCACAGGAAGAGAAGATGAAAAAGTACCAGAAACAAGTTGCGGATCTCCAAGACGATTTGCGGATGCAACGCAATGTGTACTCCGCAGAGCTCCTGGCGCGCGTGCAGCAGCAGGATGCGCTACTCGACCTACTGCGAGTCGCAGAGGCGCACAATGCACCGGATGTAGTGCTCGAGCGCATGCGCACGATGGTGCTGGACGTTCAGCCGCCGGGTACTAGCAGCAGCTCGACTGGTGGCTCGCAGGGACAGCGCAGCATGCATCCAGTTAGGGTGACGCGCGCAAACAGCAGCAGTGGGGGTGGCAACGACGGTGTTGCAAACCGCACGGGTCGCTCCGATACGATTGCTTCGACGGGGCCAGTACCCGTGTCCGTAGGCAATAGTCTGGACCCGAATAATAGTAGCTACGGTAGCGTATCAGCAGCAGTGCCGCCTGTGCGCATGGAGCGCCGATCGACGATCGACGCGATCCTGAACAACCCGACGCGGCATGCGTACAACGCTGGCGACCATCATTCGTCGTATTATGAGTCGAACAAT
>JAADXH010000980.1:0-14711 GCA_023337595.1 Globisporangium camurandrum | reverse complement strand
TACGCACCACAGCAAGATACAACTGCGCTAGTCTTTCGTCTCAACTGACCGGCAGCATCTCCTCAGCCAACAGCTCTGAGTCACCCGACAGCATCGCACAGTCATCGGCACAAACGCTACTTGATACACGGGAATGTGATGTACGGATGGGCGTCACCCACGACTCGCATCGCTCGGTACATCCTATGGCCATGCTGATGCAACTAGTGCTCTGCTGCAATCCCACATACAAACACCATCAGTCGATTGTTTAACATAGACAACAGCACGCACCAGCAATGGACGTACGACACTACTTCACAGTAACTGCTGCGACGCCACCGACGCTTGCGTTCAGACGTGCTGCGTTGTCGTGTGATCCACTAGCTGTGCAGCGCAACTGGCTGTGTAATTGCTGCGTTGTTGAGTGTCAGTACGAATGAGGATGCAGTTGCGCGTAGAAGCGCTACAGTGGTGACAAGTGTGATGATACAGCCCTGTACCACGAGCGAGTACCGGTCGGTTGAGGCACAAGAACATGACGATGTGGAAAACGTAGTGCATCGACAGGAGCAAAGCGATGCACAAGGGTTCGAATGTAGTGTATGATAGCGGGAGGCAAAGAGGTGGGATTGTCGCGTTGCTCACTATGTCGGACAGTGTTGTGCATCGCACCCGTGGCAATTGAGCATCATGCATGGCAATCCGGCTACTACTGCTGCTACTGTGGATCGATTCGGTGCTCCCGCATCTGCTGGAGCTTGGTCGTGCTGCGCGATGCTGTGCTCGCGTCACGACAGCACCACGACACGGTCGGCAACAGTAGCTTAATCGGCGATCTTCTTGAGCTTGTCGAACGGCTGCTTGATCCACTTGCAAATGTGCTCAAAGGACTTGGAAATGTGCTTGAACAGCTTCATCATCGTTCCGGCTGCATCGGACGGTCGGCCGACCGATCTGGTGTGGCGTGTGCAGTGCGTGTAGATGACGTGTGCTCGCAAGAGTGCTCGATGTGGAATGAAGACGTGTGTGGCTGTTGCGATGCAATCATAGCTACTGTATCAAGTGAACCGAGTGCATTTGTGTTGAGTACACTGCGGATGTGGTTCGGCAAATCATACGACATCACAACATTCGATAGGGAACACAAGCGGCAAAGAGTACGACAACAGTGACAAAACGAGAGTATGACGAGTGCACTCATACTTGCGCATTCATCACTGTGTTACGTCCACCACGCATATCGTTCTACCTGCACTCCAGCTTATTCCGACTCTCTTATCATCTCCTCAAGCTCTGACGTCCACAGTACCACTTTCCATCACATCGGCGATCCACTGCGCAATGTGCTCCGCCATGTCGCGCGTCCCGTTGTCGTCCATCATGAATCCATGCGACTGTGGCACGACGCGATGGCGCGCGTCACTGAACCGCGTCTGGTAGCCCTGCACGAGGTCATTTGGAACCCAGTCGTCGATCGGCGAATACACAAACAGCGTCTTTGCTTCATGCGGCCGCACGAGCGCATCGTCGAGCGCACCGACTTGCTCCATCTCGTGCAGTGCCATGAACAGCACGTTCCGCAAGACGCTGCGGTTCACAAGCGACAGCGTCGCGTGCTGCAGCACCGCCTCTGTGTGGACGCCAATCGCCACGCGGATGAGCGCTCGACGCACTGCGAGCGGACACGCGAGCTCCAAGAGCCGCAAGACGCGCAGCGCGACTTCGCGGTGGCGAAACACTGGCAGTAGCATCGCGCCTTTCCGCGTCCGGCCAATGTGTGTGATCGTCGGCTGCATGAGGCAGAGCTTCGCAATGTGCGATGGGTACTTGGCAGCGATCTGGAGCGCAATGAACGACCCGATCGAGTGGCAAATGATCACGAGCTGCAGCGACGGGTTTGCCGCAATGCGCTGCCCGACAAACGCAATCTTGTGCGCAATCTGCTCGGCAAACGTAAACGTCCGTCCGTTGTTCTTGTGCGGCATAAAGTGCCCTGCGTTCGAGAGCGCGCGGACTTCGTGTCGACGGCCAAAGCGCTGGACGAGCTCGCGCATGAGCGGGAGGTAAAAGTGCGCAATGCCTGGGTTGCCCGGCAGCACGAGCACGAGCGTGTTGCTCGGCGTACCGGCTTCTGGGAGTGCATGGTATACGAGCGACTGCACCTGGACGCCGTCAGTGACGTCGTGCCACTCTTCGATTGGGCTCCGAATGGCGTCGAGCACAGCTTGGCGATCCTCAGAGGCGACTGCGCCGCTTGCATCCGCAGCAAGCGTGTGTGTCGGTGCGTGGACAACGTGGCGTGCATGTGTGAGCTCGTCGAGGATCGCGCGGTGCACGCGGAGTTGCTCGAGGTGGCGCTGGCGGCGGTGGTACACGAACCGCACGAGTGCGAGCAGCGCAAACGGCGCAAGCACGCGGTAGCGCTGTTGCAGCCGCGCAAGCAGCGCTGCAATCGCAGGTGGCAGTGCGTACGCCATGGCGATATCGGTCGTGCGTCGTGTGACAGAGTCGTGGGGCGTGTAAGTAGAAGGCTGCTCTGCACAAGGACAGCGACGTTAAGCGACTGCTGCGAGGTCTTTTGCTGGTCAAAACTTGGTGACGTCGACTTGATGTTACGGATGTCGTCAAGCGTGAACAAAAACGAATGATGATTCCATTACTTTCCAAAAATATAAAATCAAGCAATCACAACATATTTCCATCGTTCATGGCGTTTGTAGCTCACTGTATCCGTCTACTCTGTCTCGACTCTTGCTCTCATACTCGCTCTCTCACTTGGATCCCTTCCATCACCCAATCTTGTGCGGATTTGCATGGTCCGACGCAAGCAACGCAGGCGCGTGCGGCAGCACGAGCAGCCGACGCAAGTCGTCCGACGACCCTTGCGTCGTCGTCTCGCCGTGCGTCTCCCACACGCGCGACGCGACTAACAAGCTCGCAATCGCACCGCCGCTCCCAGGGTTCGCCGACAGCACGGACAAGAACCGCGCAGCGTACGCTTTTGTCAACGTCGAGTCACCGAGTTTGGACTTTGGCACGAGCGTCGACAAGACGTTCAGTAGCGCAGTTGCGAGCTGCGAACTCACGGCGGCTTTCGCAAACTGCGTCGCTGCTTGCGTGTGGCGCTTGAGCGGGATCATGTGGAGACACAGCAGCAGCTGCAGCTCGCTCGGGTCAGCGCTGAGCCACACGTGCGGCAAGACGCTCGCGAGGCTTGTCGGGTCCATGCCTTTTACGAGGTTGTCGATGCACGCGGGGATCAGACACACGTTCCCGAGCAGCTGGAGCGTCATGCGCGCGAGCTGCCCCTCGGTCGACGCGTCCGTGCGCGCGAGGTTGCGATAGACGATCGCAAACGCGCTCTGGATGAACGGCGGCACGAGCGTCGCGAGCGCGTCGATGCACTTGCTACTGAACGCGAGCATGTGCAGACACTCGAGGCACCGGAGCTGCAGCAGCGGCGCTTGCGCAAACGAAAAGCTCTGCGGCTGCGCTTCGTGGTCCAGCACAAACAGCAGCGCCAACAGACCGTCCGACTGCACGACCTGGACGTCCATCGCGTCGCAAAACTGCAGCAAGTGGCGGATCGCCGTGGCGATCGGCAGCAGTCGCGGCAACAACAACTCGTCCAGCAGCGTCGGCTGCGCGCGGACGCCCGAGATGTCGTGCGACAGTGCGACCAACAGCCCATGCATCACGTGGCTCGCGACGCTCTTTGCGTCATGCGCTGCAGCGGCAGCGGCGACGGCAGCAAGCGCTTTCTTCGTCAGCGGCCGCGCACCGACGACCGGCAATGCGTCTGCAGACGGCGGCGACGGGTTCACGGTCCCTGCGATCTGCGCGTCGATGCCGTTCTCGGGTCGCTCGTTGTAAAAGTTCACGTAAATGCCCGCGACGCTCAGCTCTTCGCGCTGTGCAGTGTACATAAACTGCGGTGGCAGCTCAAACACGCGGTGCGTTTCAGCAGACGGCGCAGTGCCAGTCGCAGGTCCCTGGCGCTCGAGCGACGCGTGGAACTGCAGCGCGCGCTGCGCCAAACTGATCAACTCGGTCCGCATGCGCTCGGTCCACATCACATTTGGCGTCGTAACGTCGCTCACGAGCACGCGCAAGAACGTCTCGGCGCCGTCGCGCTTCAAGATGTCGAGCAATGCGCGCGTAAACACGCTCTCGATCGTCTGCTGCAAGCGCTCGACGTATACCGCAATGGTCGCTTCACTCGCACGCGCATGCAGCAACTGCTCGATCGCCCGCGCGGCGCCGATCGCAATGCGCTGCGTGTCATCGTCCGCGTCCGCGCCACGCACGTAGTGGAACAGCAGCAGCGTCAAGTACCACACGACACCGTGCTCTGCGAGCTGGAGCAGCAGCACTTCGGCCATCTCACCCGCGCTTCCTGCCATCGCAAGTACGATCTGGAGCGACAAATCAGTTGCGACGCGGTCGTGATCCTGCGCGAGGAACCGCGTGAGGCATGGCAAGAGGTCGAGCGACTGTGCAGCAGCTGACACGCGGCCGTTCGGCTGGCTCAGCACTTGTACGAGCGCTTCCAGGACCCAGTGCGTCGTCACCTGCACATCAAAGCCCCGGAGCAGCCGCAGCGCGTCCTGGTGCTGGAACAGCAGCTGGAGCGAGCCGCACAGCGCACGCAGCCCCAATCCAGAGCTGCATTCGTGCGCATTCTCGTTCGACAGCGCGACTGCGAGGTTCAACACGCGCACGGCGCTGCTGAACGCATTCACAAACGCCGACTTGCTCGCCAACGAGTTGCTCACGTCGATCAGTCGCTGGCTCGGACTGCGGAGCATCGCACCCGCTGTTTTGCCCATTGCGCCAATGCCCCGCAACTCCAAGATGCATTTCTCCAACGCTTCGAGCAAGAACGCAAAGTTCTGCAACCGCACGATGCTCGGCGCGTCCGAGAAACGTCGAATCAGCAGCGCAATCGCGTCCAGGAGCTGAACTGCGTCGTGCACCGATAGCAGCTTCGTCGTGAGGCCGTCGCTCGCAAGTGCACCGCGCATCGTCAGCAGCACTTCCGGGTGGACCCAGCGATGGACCGAATCCATGAGCGCTGCGAGAAACGCTGCTTCGTCGTTGATCGGCCACCCGGGGAAGCTCTGCTCGTCCAGGAGGTTGTGCAAGTAGTACTGGTAGCACTGCAGCGCGTGGACTTCGCGCGGGTACTCAATCAATGCGACGCACGCGTCGTGTGCGGCCAACTCGCTCTCGTTCGTCGTTGCAATGTCAAACATCCCCGTTGCTGGATCCGTGTGGTGCGTGAGGAACTTGTCAATGTAGCTCACCATCTGCTGTCGCATCGTCGCGTTCCAGACAACTTCTGGGTTGTTTGCGTCCGTGAACAGCGCCTGCGCAAACCGCCGCGGACCGTGGCGGAGCAGCTGGGCGACCATCGACACCGGCAAAAGCCGCACGAGCCAGCTCTTGAGACAGATGCGCGTCAGTGGGTCCGGCGAGAACACGCCTTTCTTGTTCAAACCGCCTTGTTTGTCGTTCGCATCCGTCGCTGCGTTCGTCGGATGCAGCTGGTCGTCGAGCCGCGATTGGCGCAAGTGGATGTGCGACATCAAGCGCGCCGCAACCGCCATCTCATCGACGTCTGCAGCATACTGGAGCAAGTAGTAGAACAGCCCGGTCGCATGGAGACTCGGGATGATTGCTTCGTTGTGGCGCACGAGCAGCCGGATGAGCCCGAGACACTTTTTGAACACGACGCGGTTCGGACAGTCGAGCAAGCCGACGAGGAACCGCAGTGTCTCGTCTTCGCACAGCCGGCGCTTGATGCGGCTCATGGGACTCACGCCCGAGCCTTCAAAGTGCGTGAGGCGGCCGTACTTTGGAAACTTGACGTCCTGGTGCATGTGGCCTTCGTCCTCGGACGTGTGGCAGTCGACGAGGCGGCTCAGGACGCTCAAGCACGTCTGCAAGATCATCGATCCGCGCATCGAACCGCTCGTCTCGGCGACAACTGTGAACCGACGACTTGGACTGTGGGGCTCGTCGTCGTCGTGCTCGTGGTCATTGTGGTGGTCAAAGTGGTGGTCGTCGTGATGGCGACTCGGGGAGTCAAGTGCGCTCGAGTGCATGGAGCTCTCGAGCTCCGAGTCTTCGAGCGCATCGATCGTCTGCTTTGCCATCGCATCGTCGTGCTCGTCGCGCTCACCTTCAAACGACGCATCGTCGTCATCGTCGTCGTCATCGTTATTGTCGCTGTCGTCGTGCTCGACCGAGTCGGTCTCTGCGAGCAGATCGTCGGCGCTCGCACCAGCGGCTTCGACCGTGTACTCACGCTCGGTCGCGTCAGGGCCTTCCAAGAGCACGATCGGCTTGACTTCGTGGATCAAATCAAGCACCATCTTGACGTTGTCCTCCTCACGGAGGAATCGCGATGCGTTCAGCGCGCTTGAGAGCACGCGGTCAAGGAACAGCATGATGTTGCCGCGCACGACGAGCGGCCACACGAGCCGCGCGCTGTCGCTACTGTCGCTAGCCTCCAAACTGTCGCGCGGCATCATCGTGACGCGCAAAAAGTGGTTCAGAAACACCAACGAACTCAGTTCGTGGCAGTGGCGCTCGTAGACCTGGATCATGACTTTCAGCACGAGCAGTCGAATGTCGGACCGCGCGGCGTCGCTGCTGCTGCTGCTGCGATGCCCGAGACCGTGCGACTGCGACAGCGTTAGCGCGGACATCGTCAGTGGCCCTTGCGACCGACGCGTCGTCGTGCTGTCCAGCGCATCCTCTTCTGCGAGCAAGCGATAGTACAAGAGCGTCATAAACTTGTCGGCGCCATCAATGTCGTCGACCAAGATCCCGCGGTCGTTTAGGAGGTGCGTCAAGTAGTACGCGCCGACTTTCAGTTCGTGCTCGAGACACACATAGTCGACGCAAAACTCGTTCGAGTTCCACGCGACGTACCAGCGCGGGACTTTGTTCGCGCGCTTCTTGCGCTTCTTCTTGAGACGCGCGTCGCGCTCGGCCGCGCGCTGAGCTGCTGCAACTTCTGCTTGCTTAACAGCAAGTGCGTCGCCGCGCCGCTGCGCAGCGTAGTTCCGCAGCGCTTGCTCGTCGATCGACGCGTCGTCGCTGTCGTACCCCTCGTCGTTCGCGCCGTCGTCGCTGTCGCCGTCGTCCGACGTGTCGGGCTTGAGCAAGAACGACAGCGGCACGAACCGCGTGAACCGATTCGTCGACGAGATCGTCTTCTTGGCGACTTCGAGCGCCAAGCGATGCTCCGTGCTACTAAAGAAAAACTCGAACGGGAATGGCGCAAAGTGGAGCTGCTGCTCGTGGTGATGTGTCTGGAACTGCGTCTCGGTCGTGCTGCTCGTGAGGCTTGCGCTCGCGCCTGCAATGCCACTCGTCGCGGCGTTGTGGCTGTGTGTCCGCGTCCACTCGCCTTCGCTGTCGCGTGCCAACGGGTCCATGTACAGAAAGCACTGGTACTTGAGCCGATACAGATCGAGCTCTGCCAATTCGGCCTCGAGCTTCTGAATCAGCTCCTCCACGGCCATCGGTCCCCACACGAGGTCCTTCGTCGCGTAACTCTTCCACAGTCGATCAAAGAATTCCGGCAGCAGCACGACGCACTTTGCATTCCGCACCAAACGCGCACGCGTGTTGATGCCGGAGCTCATCTTGCTCCGGCCGCTCTCGGTCGCGTTCGTCATGTCGCGCGTGCTCGCACCGCCACTGGTACTGCGGCCACCACGCGTCGCATTGCTACTGCTGCCGCGTCCGCTGCCGGCATTACCACCGATCCCATTACCGCCACTGCTGCTGTTCGTGTTGTTGCTAGCTGTTGCGTATCGATCGGCCGCACTTGCAGTCGGCAAGTGGCGGCCAAACTCGTCGTACTCGAGCAACGCAACTGGTAAATCGTCGAGCAACGCGTGTGGAAAGATGTTGCGCACGACAAACGACGATCGCGGGTTCTCGTGCGTCAGCAATGCAACGAGCTGCGACGAGATCCGGCGCTGCGCTTTGTCTTGTCCATAGAGCGACAAATACAATTGCCAGAGCAACACGCCGTGCTTGCGTGCAAAGTCCTGGATCAACTCGACGAGCTCCGACGGCTGCTCGAGGACGTGGATCTTCACGAGCACGGACGAACACTTGGCGATCGAGAAACTCAGCGACCGATTGAACAGAAACAGCGCGTGGTGGCGCATAAACTCGTCGATCCGCATCGCACGCAGCAATTCACGCGACACGCGCTCGGGCGTCGCTTTCTTCCCACTCGCGAGACACACTTCGAGCGTCTGGAGCACGATCGCAATCACGAGGTAGTCGAGTCCAAGCTGCGAGTACGACAGTGCGTTCGACAGACTGCGCTGGAGCGTCGATGCCGTTTGCTGCTGGCCAGCAGTCGGACGTTTGTGGTTATTGCCAGCCGTTGCGAGCGACTGGTACAACACTGTACGGCCGACGCGATTGCTCTTCGACAGATCAAACGCACGGGCGACAAACAGACGGCCGTGGTACTTTGTAAAGATCGCACGGCGGTTTGCCGTCTCGGACTTCATGCTCCGCGTGTCCGAGTAGTTCACGACCATGTACTTGATCACACACGCTGCGGCAAAACAAACTTCCTCCGATGGCGAGTGGAGCAATTCCAAAATCACTTCGACACTGTGTTTGTATTGCGAACTCGGGATCTCTTCAAACACGCCACGCGTACACAACAACCGCTGGATCGCCACCAACAGCGCGACTTGGAACTCGGTCGTCGGGATCGGTGCGTCCGAGCTCGACGGACTCGTGAGCTGTGCAACCGCATAATCTTTAAAGTTCTCGAGAATCTTCATGAGCGACGCAAATGCGCGCCGGTCGCGCTGTCGGTTGCCACCGAGTGGGACGTTCCGATTGAACTGCTCGAGCTGCCGAAACACTACGTCGAGCGTCTCGCGCGTCACGAGCGTCGGAATCAGACTCAGATTCACGAGTTTCCGCAGCAAGATGTCTTCAAACTCCGGATGGACGTCGGTCGACCACGTCCCTTCTTTGCACGCGACTTTCGTCTCTTCAGTTGACCATGCGACGTGCAATTTGTTCATCCTGCACATCTCGACGACGTTGCTCAGAAACAAACTCCGTGACTCTTTTGGACTCAGGAGCGTCGTCGCGCCCGCGACGCGGAGCCACGTTGGCACGGCGCTTTCGCTCCCAATGTCGCTCAGCATCTGCTGGAGCTCGCGCTCGTGCTGCGCTGTGACGCGCATGAGACCCAATCCGACGTCCTTGTCGCGCCGACTGACAGTCGACGTGAGGCACACAAACCGCCGCGTCCGGCCGTGCTTGAGCTCGAGCGCAAACTTACCGCTCGCGCCTTCCGAGTCGTTTGCATTGCTAGAGTTGTCGTCACTCGTTGCACTTGCTGATGCACTTGTTGCTGCTGTGGACGACGCGGACGACGACAGCGACGGGTACATGACAATGTTGAAAATGTCGCTCAGCGAGTGGCTCGCAAGCGTCCGGCGCGTCACGGGATCGCGCTCGACAACCGCTGTTGCAGTAAGTCCCAGCAAACGCAACTGTAGTCGGTTTGTGCGGTTCTTGCTAACTTTGAAGACTGGAAGCTCAAACGCGACCGGCTGTGGAATGTCGCGCGTCGACGTCAATGCGTCAAACTCACACGCGTCCGAGACTTCTTCGACAAACAGCGTGACGTTCAGCCACGACCGGAGGTTGTTCGCGAGCGCTTGGATGAACGGCTCGCGACTGTCGCACCAGTAGCGATGCACGCGGTTGTTCTCGAAATACAATAATAATTCAGTCGAGTTCGTCGTCACGCGTTGGATCTTGACGATATCGATCAACAGCAATGACGACAGCGTCGTGCGTTTGTCTAAATCCAACCGATCGAGACTCGACGCGCGAACCGCAAGCAAGACGCTGAGCTTGACGGGCGACTCGAGCGTCGAGCGCGTCGTGCTGAGCTTCGTCATCGTAAACGTCTTGCCGCAGAGCTGGAACAGACTGTCAAAGTACATGCCGTTCGCAGCAGTACCAATGATACTCGCAGCGCCGAGCGGACCGCTTGCACCGACGCTGCTGTACCCGAGTCCGACGGTCGCGCCGCCGCTCGTGTCGCTACTGACGATCGGACTGCTCGCTGCAATGTCGAGGCCGTCTTTCCGGACACTCGACGCGCGTTCACGGAGTTGGTAGTACGCCGACAGCAGGTGCTGGCGGTTGCGGCACGTGTACGTCTCCTTCACGTTCTTCCCAATGAAGATCGTAAATGTCCGATCGACATTCGGTCCACCGCCACTGTCGGACGCGACGGTGATCTCTTTGATGTTGTCAAATGCATAGCGCTCCTTCACTTCCTCCGTGTACGGGTCGACGATCGTCAAGTGGTTGCTACTGAGCACCATGAGTCGCTTGACCGAGCGCAGAAAGCTCACGCGCGTGACGAAGAACCGCGCCGCATAGATCACGCCCGAGTACCGATCGGCTTGCACGCGCGTCTCTTCCCAGTCCTCCTGGTCGCTCGGTGTGGGCGCATCCGTGCCAGCTGCACGACTTGTCATGGCGATGTCGGGCTCGAATCCGCCAGTCTCCGGGCCGCGTGGGACGTAGCCATCTGGGAGCGCGAGCACGTCGTGACGAAACACGATCGGCTCGAGCTTTTGTTTGAGCCGCTGCAGCTCCAGCTCGTCCACCATGTTGTGTGTGCAGGTGCAGCGCGAGTCCAGCAGCAACGGCAGTCAGTGGAAACAGACGTCGACGCAGTAACGACAGGCAACAGCGACGACGACGTTGGCGGCACGTGTTCCTCGATCTCGATCTCGCAATGCGCACAACAACGATCTCAACCGCTGTGAAAATGAAAAAAACGGCGAAAGAAGCAAACACACATACAAAAAACACTTGCAGAATGTATTGCGTAAAAATCAGTCCAACAGGGAGCAAGGACAATTTCAATCAGAAAAGAGTCAAAATAGTCACAATACGTATTATCCCGGCAAAGAGATAGCATATCAGCCTTGTCTGAAGTGTAACAGAAGGCTGGATCGGTATGTAATTTATCTTAACTTTGTCGCGCAAATCGTTTGATGGCTATAGAAATGCGTTGCTGTGTTGGGCCAATTGGCTCGCATTCGTCAATTATGCATCGCAAGAAGTGGCATACACGTTTGAAAAAAATAGTCGGTATAGTTGTCCTTATAATAAAATATGTAGAAGTTAATTACCTCATATTAGGTATAAAGGATGTACCAGTAATCATGTACTACGTACAACTTAAGTAATATGCTGTACTACCTCCGTCCCAAAAGTTTAAGACGATTCGGAAATCTCGTGGAACAATAGAAAATGTATGGACCGATGCTGTTTTGATAGTGTTGCTGTTTTACAGCTTGCTGTTGGCTGTGTGTGTCATTTATTTTGCGCTTGTAGATTGATGGAGCGATTTGTGACAATTTTGCGTTGTTTTACACGCAAATACCTGAGTCGTTTCAGCCAGCGAATTTCAAGCAGATTGAGGCAAACCAATTTGTGTGGACCACATATTAGACAATCGTCTTAAACTTATGGGACGGAGGTAGTACTGTTTACAAGCCAAATTACATTGTGCCAAAATGATGACGTGTGACTTTAGTAAAGAAAGAAGTGTGGTGTATCATATCTTTTATTGTGCACACAGAGCCGAAAGGTTGAATAAATTAAGTATTAGTAGTCATATAGACATATGACGATTATTATTACGAAAAAATGGGGGGAAACATTTTTGTATGCTTGGAATGTCATTTAATAGGAAAAGTACAGGTTCACTTCAGCTTTCAACTATCGATTAAAGTACAGTATACATAACAGAGAATGTATTACTCAGACGACTTATGGAGTGACAGCACTTTTGAAAAAGTGGGATGGTTTTCCTTATATTCAGAACGTAAATATTTACTATTTGGTGCAAAGGATGTGACGTACTGTACACCTTCTGACATACATTGCGACAAGATAATACCATGTAGCTTTAACAAAGACGATCTCGTGGCACAACATCATCTTCATTTGACAAGCAAGCGAACGCGAACGTCATCGACAATATTTGACATACACGTATGCCACTGTTAAGCGAAGAGTATGCGAAAGATTAATAGACGTCCTTCTTTGTTCATACCTAACACCTATATGAATTAATAAATAATACTTTGAACTTCAAAAATGCATATCCATGAGGAAACGTATTGGAAAAAAGATCGATAAAGCTTCACGCACAAAATTTATAATTTGTGGTTAACATATGTTATATTAATTATAAGCGTATATGTCAAAGCGAACGCAGAAAAAATATTAGTTAAATTTTGACATCCCTGCTGGATGTACAACATGTGACTAATTAATATGCGGGATACAAGGACGCATGTACAGATAAATCTGTAATGCAATACACATATTGTTTGTTAAAAAAAATTCCCTAATGATACAAAGTGTATATGCACAAAAATTCCCTTATGATACAAAGTGTATATGCACACGGTAAATACATATGTTTAGGGGGCGGAGAAGGTAACCATGTACCGGTATATAACTCTATTGATCTGCAATACCAGGTTTTGTAAACCTTCCTAACAAATATGGTATCGATTATTACATTTGCGCCTTATTTTGAACGAATATATGTGGTTCCCCACCCCGTAGTGTACGGCTGAACGGTGTCGCAGATGGCTATAGCCAGGTCGTGCGCGCTACCAGCATCTTGCTGCACGCACTGGTGCCGCTCTGCAGCGATGAGTTGCACTGACAAGCTCAAAAACTACCCATGTATTGTGCTGCGGTCATTGGCACCGGCGGCATGGACTGGAAGTTGTCGAGATAAAAATGCACACAAACGTGCGAGCATGGGTCTGCTCTATTTGTGACAGAAGGGGGTGGCGTCCGTGGTGTCGTGCCTTCCGTCTCCGCACATGTTCCCGGAGTTCCTGTGTTGCAGAAAAATGCTGAAAACTTCGGCAAGGACAACTGGATGCATTCAAATGGTGGATCGCTACTGTGCGCGTACAAGACATGTGCGCTGTTGCCGTGGTCGAAGTTGTGGGAATGTTGTGCTATTACAACGTGATGTATGTGAACACGCGCGCGGTATAGTTTGTGATTATAACTGGTACTACAGCATGTATGTCGATGCATGCTCTGTAGTTTGCTCCCCGTCTCGCGCTTGCTTGTCGAACTTGGAGCCGGAGTGACACATGAAGAAGAAAAGACTGTGCTGCATTACAAAGTGATGCTACACATGCCAAGTCTGCGTATGCAAACATGCACCTGCCGCAGTCGCCAAACTACACGCTAGCCGACAGTGCACGGCATTTTCAGATACAAAGGATTTATCAAGCATTTCATAGTGATGTACTGTACAGCAGGGTATTCAATAATTGCTATTGCTGTATCGGTAACACTCGTTTTCATGCAGCTCTGCTAGCTTAGCTAGTTATTTGCTATCTGTGTAATATTTCAGTGAGCTGAAGTGCTACTTCATATGAATTCATCGTCGTCTGAACGGTTTGACAATTAATATATAATGTCCGATTGAACTTTCAATTCAATCAGCTTCTTATTGGTCCAGGTTGAATGGAGAAGACGAATCACTTCAATTGTAGTCGGGTTCATAAAGCTATTGCGTATATCACAGCGAAAGCGACTCGGTATTTCAAACAGTCGCCCGATTGATACAGAAGTGACTGGTATGAAGCGCATATCAACATATTAGCGTTGCAGCTTTCCCATGTCCTCTCCAAGGAGCTTTTGTCCAACTCGTTACGCGTGCCAATCTACATTCTGGAGTCATAACAGTGCAGGCGAAGGTACCGCCGTGCTGAGCAGCGGCGACCGCCTCCTTATCATTCTAGGAATATAGTAGTTGCTAGACTTTTGCCACCTCGGTCTTAGTGCGCGTTAATGTTTGCGACGCAGCCACTTTCTGGGACGCCTTCTCAGACCCAGTTTCCGGTTTAACCTGGCGGGACTCTGCCTTGAGATTCAAGGAGACTTGAGAGCTGGGAAGCTGATTCACACCTTGTCAAGCATCGGGACCGCACATATGTGTGGTTGCTCTTGACTATGCCAGTTATAGTCCAAATCGGCAAACTTCTTCAATATCATAAGCTTTGTGTGCAAACATTCGTGCCGGTCGTCGGTAATCATATTGCAAGTCTCCCTGTCATCATAAACATTTTAGTTGATGATCTTCTTTTTTGTATCGCTGTTGAGCGAAGGACGTAGGATTCCAAGGAGTGGCAATCTTCTTTACTGCGTGGAGGGCTTTATATAGATGATGAGCATTTGAGTCTTTTAGCGTCCGGAAGTACGTCACAATATTTTCGATCTGGTCTAGCATTGTAGCTCACTCCTTGTCGCTTTTAATGTACCGATTCCCTGTCATGTTAAGCATAGGGATGACTCGTCGAACAAATGGAAACTACAGCGTCTCGGCGACGACTTCGTTCTCATAACAGCTGTCCGCAAGCAAAGCAGACGACTCGTGCTTATCTACAGCATGATCATGGTAAAGTTTATGAGGGCTACATACGATATTTGCTAACGTCGAATATGTACCCACACCATACACTCAAGGACAAAAGTTTACGCACACCCACAAATGTGTCCATAGTTTGCAGACCACAACGAGTGACATCATGCTATTTAAATATGATGTTTTAATGACAGCGACAAGTGGATAGCACCGACAAGCAACGTGCAATTCG
>JAADXH010000979.1:0-14724 GCA_023337595.1 Globisporangium camurandrum | reverse complement strand
CAGCATGATTGCGTGATCGAATGGCGCAAAAGTGCTTCCACGTCGAGCACAGCAGGTGACCAACGGAGCAACGCCATTCATGCTGACAGCGACGCCATACGATGACCTGCCGCCGCTCGCGAGCGTCGTGGCTGTGTTACACGACACTTAACACAAAGTATCATGAAGCACTTCTTACCACTAGCAAAATCATGCATAAATCATGATGAATGTGCAAGTCACAAATCTATTGTCATGATCACTATCGTCACTTTGTACGCCGCTTGCGTACTGGAGTCGCTACGCGCTCCTCCTCCTCTCTCTCCTCCTCACTCGCTTGCTCGTCTACCTCCGCGTCCTCCTCTGTCGCATACGCCTCCTCTTCCGACTCGTCATCACGTGCTTCCAACTCTTTCTTCGAGATCGTCGTGCCGTCGATGCGTCGATTCTTCAATACGCCGGTCGTATACGCGTCCAACACGCCATTCGCACGCGCGAGCTCCTCGGACCGGTAGATCAGCTGCTCGAGCAGCTTTTTGACGATCGGGACGTGCGTCGCCGCTGACGCGTCTTTCAATAACTTCCCATGCGCACACAGCACTTGCATGCGCCGCGTTGCAACCTGGAGTTCACTAATGAGCTTGATGATGTGCGCGCTGTGACATACAAAGTGCACTTGGAAGAACGGCATGGCGCGCAAGATCGTCTCGAGGAACCGCCGGCCGAGCTTGAGCACCGACGCGACGACGACGCGCTGCGGGAAGCTCTTCGTGAGACACACGAGCAATTTGAACAGCAGCACAGCCTGCGTGACGTAGTTCAGCACGAACGGCACGTCGCTGGCGTTTGCGACGCCTCTGCTTGCTCCACTGCCACCAACATCCAGTCGCGCAGTCGCAGCGACGAGCGCTCGGAGCATCGCGCGATGGAACGTCCCGAGCGACTGCTTGTCGAGCGTCGGGTACGCTGGGACGCGCGCAGAGCCCTGTTGCTCGAGCAGCACCAACACGCCGTCAATTGCCAGTGTCTGGATGCTGTCGAGCACAACGGCGCTGTGATGTAGGTAGGTGGTAAGGACCACATCCAGGCACGCTGCTTTGCTTTGCTGGAGCGTCGCGTCCCCAGGCGACCAGTCGGTCTGGAGATACGTGTGCGCCAACGTGCTGAGCTTCGTTGCAATCGCCGTCGAGAGGTTCGTCCGACGGCGTTTCGGTAATTGGGAGGACGATGTCGTCTCCGTCAATTGCTGCGACATCGACAGGTCGATCGTCAGCGTTCGGTGCAGGACGTTCGTTGCGTTGTAGCCACTCGCGAGCGACAGAATCGCAACGAGACACTGGAGCAACGCGACTGCGACGTCCAAATGTGACTCGACGACGCGATGGTAGCGAATGACGACCTTGAAGATTTGCTTGATGATCTGATGCGAGAGTATAGCGGTATTGGTATAAAGCGACTAGAGGGTTCAGAAAGCCCATGCGGCTGCTATAGAGCCAGATATGTGACACGTCGATCCTTTCCCACCAGTACGACACCAACAGACAATCGATCCAATGTACCTGCTGCAGTGCGCGCGTGTCGCCTTCTACATATGCCACACGATCTGCAGGCGGCACCAGCAGCGCTTGCAGCTGCTGCATCATCGTGGTGGTGGGTGTTGAGTCATCGTCTGCATCATCTGTTGTATTCGTGGACGCGTACGATGCGACAGCGTAGTGCACGACCGCAGTAACGATCTTGAGGTAGCCGATCAGCACGCGCTTGCGCTCGAGCAGCTGCGCGTCGCGTTTGACGTCACCGTCAGCGTCCACGACACCATCAAACGTATCGGGCAACGCTTCGTTGTTGTCGTCCGCATCAGGATCAGCGTCGATGCTTCTCGCCAGCAATTCACGCTCTGTGACACGCAACAAGTGGGCGGCAAACGTCCCAACGGCGTCCAAGACGCCACTCGCAAACCACAATGCGAGCAGCTCGTCGGTCGTCTGCAGCACTGGCGGATGCTGCAGAATGTCGTCGCTCATCGCTGCTGCAGCGGCTGTCGCTGCAGCTTTTGCAGTCCAGAACCCGCTACCAGCAGCTGTGGCGGCTTTGCGCTTGACGCTTTCGAGGAGGTGGCGCTGCAGCAACGCAAACAGCATCGCTACGAGTGGCACGTCGACGTCAGCAGTGCTGCTACCAGTTGCGTCTGATGGCAGAGGACGATTGGTCGTTATTGTGCGGCTGCTGCCACCTGTCACAACAGGCTGTAGCCGCGGCGACGTCAAGATGCGCAAAATGTCCGGTTCGAGCGGCAAAAAGCTCTGGCGCACGGCGAGTTTGCGGTCGTCGAGATTCCCAACGCGTTTCTTACCTGCAGGTCGGCCAACCGGCTTCTTCGTGCTGTCGCCAACCGATTTGGTCGCGTCTGCAGAAGCAGCAACAGCGCCAGCTGACGTCGCATTGCTGCTGCGGACGCCAGGCGGTTGGAACGATGGACTTGCTGGCAACGCGTCGTTGAGCAGCAGTGACTCGAGCAGCACGAGGTTCTCGAGTCGCTCCGCGACCTTTGCTGCGTAGTACGCACGCGGCTCGTTTGCAAATAAATTCAAGATCGTCCGGAGCCAATTGACGCCATGCCAGAGCGTGAGGCACACGGCGTTCTGATCCGCGGCGTCCAAACCACTGAGGTCCTGGAGCACGGAGCGTCTGCGTGTGTATATGTGAAAGGCAGCGAGTGAAAATGAGAAGCGAACAGACAAGCAGTTGCAAATAGACAAACGTACTCCATGAGCTGAATCGGGCACACGAGGAGGCACTCGACGTCCGTTAGTTGCTGCTTTGCGCGCGCACACGCAACCACAAGCGACGTGAGTGGACTGAGAAACAGCAGCGACTGCTGGACTGCAACGTTCGGCGACGCAACGAGGTCCAAGATCTTCAAATACACGGGCGACGCCTGCAATCCATCGAGTCAACAAGTCCGTTCAGTCTGGCGCTCGTTCTCTACAAAGAGTCACAAGTCGCACCTTGTCGTCCAGTCCGACCCAGAGCTCGGTCTTCATTGCACCGTCGAGTACGACTTTAGTGTACGCGCCATCGCGCATCTTTGCAACATCGAAATCCGCCATGAAACGCTGCAATAGCACTTCAGTATAAAAATCCGATACAATATCGACAAACGCTCGGTTCACAGCGTTTGTCGCAGCATCCAAACTCCCGATCAACAGCTCCAGTTCGCGCACGACGAACGCAAGACACGCTGCGTGCGTCAAACAACTCGCATGGAGCTCTTCGAGTGCGCGCGTCAACATTGTGACGGCCTGTGGATCAAGCGCTGCTGCTGTTACCGAACTATCGCTTTCGCTTCGTTGCTGTTGCTGTCGCGTGTCGTGCTTCGACTTGCCTGTCGTCTCGCTCTGTTGCTTTCGCGCCTCCAGTTGTTCACTAAACGCCACGAGCAGTCGTTTGATGCGCGCAACGGCCGCCAGAATCCCAAAGCACCGAAACCGCACGTCTTGGTGGAACGCTTGCTTGCGGAGCGTTACGTTCAGATCCGCGTCGTCGGCGCCGCCAATCGCAAACAACACGTCGTAAATCACACGCACGTGGGCAGCCGAGCAGCTCTCCATTGCATCCAGCAACTGCTTGAGCGCTGGGAGGAACACACGCAGTCGATCGCGGCGATTTGTAGCACGAGCAGCAGTCGACGCGACAGTAAAGCTGTCAGCATGGAACGACGGCAATGGCGCAACGAGCGCTTGGAGCGTTGCGAGTGCTGCGTCCTTCGTTGCTGCGTTACGCGACAGCGCGTGGCTCAGCAGCATCGACACGACCTGTTGAGATAATCATAGAAGCGCCAGGCAAGAAAGTAAGCACAGCGTTCAAAAGTGTGATCTACAGCGTCCGCCAGCTAATCAAACACGCTAAACGCACCTCGCCCTGGTAGAACGCCGTCTCGTTCGTGCCGTTTCCTCCATAACTACTCCGATCGGTCGCAAACTCTTCAAACAGCAGCTCGTACAATAAACTGCCGATCCCAACGCACGTAGCGTCATTTGGCGTCGTCAACAGCAACGCACTGAGCTGTAGTAGCGACAAAAACAGCGACCGCAACGCATCTGCGTGTCCGCAGACGCTCGTGACAAGCAATGCGCGTGTGATTGTGCCAGAATGCACGACCTTGCGCACGATTTTTGCGATTTTGTCGGCGTATTTCGGCAACGCGTGTGCGCCAATCAACACCCAGACGTCCAAGAGCCGCAGCGTCGTTGACTGCGTTGTCGTTGGCTGTGTCGATTGCGTCAGCGACGCTTGGGTAGAAGACGCTGTTGTCGATTGAATCGCTTTCAAAAAGCTCTGGAGCAGCTCGTCCCGTACGACAAAGCCTTGCGTGATGCTACTGAGAATCAGTGCTTCGTCGTTCCGGCTGCTGTTGTTGCGGTCCACGTCGTTCTCGCTTGTCACACTGTTACCGCTAAACGCCAACGAACTGCTGAGTTTGTCGCGCAAAGCACTGACGATCGCATCCGTGTCGCTGTCGCTGTCGCTTGCGTGCGCAACTGGCGCTTCCTGTACGAGGTACTTGACGATCGCAGGAAGGTCTGCGAGCGGCGACGAGTCGAGGCGTTCGAGAACGCACTGGACGACAACGGCGCTCTGGTCGGCAGCGATTGCAAAGTGTCCCAGTGCTTCAATGCAACAGGCGACGAGACTTGCATCCATGCGAATGAGCTCGAGCAAAGCATCGACGACGACCTGAGTGGGTTGTATGGGTTATATATGGGTTATATAGGTTATATGGGTTGCATGGGTTATATAATGGACAACGAGAGCCAAACAAGAGACGATTACGTACAGCAGCGTCTTCGTCGCTTGCGATCTCCGGTAGAATGTAGATCACGTCGCGTTGGAGGCTCGGTGTGAATGCTGGCAATGCACCCAGCAGCTTTGCAATCAGCTGCTGTGAGTCGACGACGACGTCGAGCCACCGCAATTCACGGAGAATGAGCTTCGGGACGTTCTTCTCCATCATTTGCGCGTCCATCTCGACAGAAAACTCGGACAGCTGATGGAGGTGCACGATGGCAGACGTGCATTAACGAGAAGAGTAGACGTACGCATGAGCCACTTTGCGTATAGATCCATGAGTGAACAGAAGAATGGAGGAATGGATGCGCACAGGACAACATTGGAGCTAATCCGCATGTCGCATGCCTCGCACATGCACACGCACACAGACGCACTTTCTCGAGAACCACACAAGCGCACAAGTACAAGTACACAGACGTACTTTCTCCAGTAATAGGTCGACGATCGCAGGTTGCAGGACATCTTCGCGCAGCAAGAGCCCAAGGAAGCTCGCCTGCGACTCAAAGCGGCCGCCAAGCCCGATGCTCAGCACGAGCAGCAGCGTCTCGGGCTCTGCGAGCAGCGTCTCGAGATCTGCGAGGAACGCACGCACATCTGGCGCATCGCTTTCGGCGCCGAGCTTCGTCTGTAGTGTGCGGTGCACCGTCGCCTCGCACCCGGTCTCGTTGTAGTGCTGCCAGACGTACTGCAGCGTCGACGCCATCGCTGCAAGCCGCTTGCGACGGTGTGCGCACTTTGATGCGGTTGTCGTTGACGTTTGCACTTGTTGCAGCAAATTGTGCTGCCGTTGATAATATATGACGGTAATGATGCAATTCCTAGCTAGCTTACTAAAATCGAGCTGTTCACACGAATTACTTATTTATTTAGCTGTGAAATATATATACATTATGCTTAACGTACGAAACAACATTTCTATAAAACACAACACGCTCTAACTAAATGTTCATCATCCTACGCCGATAGCCGTCTGGACGATCGCTCGCTTGCAATGGTAGTTGACGCTGGTGACGCAAGTTCCAAGTCGCTCTCACCTGGCACTTGCTCGTAGTGCACCTGTTTCTTCAGATGCAGCAGCCCTGGCGCCAGCACATGGCCATTCATTGTCGTGTCTAATCCATTCCCAGCTGCAGCAGCAGTAGTACGATGTTTCGCGACGCGTTGCTTGGCATCGACGCTGTCGTTGCGATGGCAACTGGTGCGTCGCTCGTCGCTATCACTGTCGTGGTCGCTATCAGAGTCGCTGCTTGTTGTATCGACCTTGTGGTGGTACAAATACATCGAAATGAGCAGCACCGACAGGCCGCAACCAAACTCCAACGACGGTGAGAACGCAAAGAATACCATCGAGCAGAGCATCGTGAGCATCATTGCGACTGCGTGGGCGTAGACGCACGCCATGTTGTCCAAGAACTTGAGGATCCAGCCCATGGAGAGCCCTGCCGCGCAGTTGACTACAATGACTGCGAGCGTCCAGTGGTTGTAGCCATCGATAAACCCGCGCGTTTGCAGTTCCGAAGCGTTCATCGCCAGCGCGACGCCGTTGAATAGAATGCCGTAGACGTAGAGCTGAACGTTCTGCCACAGGAACGAGCACGTGCCTTTGCGCTTGAACGCCCACTCGGTAAACACGCTCGCGCACGACGAGATCGTGACAGCGACGACGACGAGCGCCAAGCCAGCGAGCCAGTTGTCCGACTTGCTGGTTGCGGCTGCTGTCGTTGTTGCAATTGCTTGCGTCTTGTGGACGCGGTCCGACTGGCTCGTGACGACACCGAGGAGCAGCAATGCGATAGCGATCTTGCGTAGTTCACTCAGTTGTCGCTTTAACACAAGTCGAAAGAGTACCGCGGTCGTCAAGATCTTGAGGTTCCAAAGCACCGAGAGCGTCGCGGGGTCGATGAACCGCAAGATGACGTACGTCAAGTTGTTGTCGACCATATACAAAAACGACGGCACGGCGTAGTACAGCGACGAGCGGAGCGACAGCTGCATCGGTAGTGGATCGCCGCGCACGGCAATTGCAAGCAAGACGAGCACGAGCTTGAGGACTTCGATGAGGAACGTGACCGTGACGCTGATGTACGGCACCTTGCCGTGCGCGTCTTTCGATGCGTTGATGCACAAGTTCCCCGCACACAGCAGCGCCGATGCGACGAGCATACCCACGAGCGTGCGCACAACCTTCATGCTCGCTGTGTGCACAGGTGAAGGTGTGACTGGCGTGCTGCAGCGTTTGCGTGCGTGGTATGTGCTGTGAATGAATTGACGAGGATTAATTTGCGCAACTGGCGATCTGGCTTTTGATGTGCAAATTACCGGTATTTTGCAAGTTTGTGTGCTGTCGCTTTACGATTCGGTGCAGGCTTACGCAGTCCACCATGTGTTACGACGCTCTGCTCTGCTCTACTCGCACAAGCTCTTCAGAAGACATTTGTCATGACATCCATACCAACACATACAACAACTGTTAGATTGGCATGCAAGCTGCAAGCGATGTTTACATGACTTACTTCTGTGGGCATTGCTGCGCAAATTACACATAGATATTACAGAAAATACATTCGTATAAAAATATAGATCAGAGTACAACATGTGTACTGTAGGTAACCAGTACGGTGATCAATAACAAGATTTAAAAGTCTAACAGCAAATACAGTATCAAGATACCGGTACTGTATTGTGATCAAAACAAGTATTACACAGACTACAGAACTGTATGTACAGTTTATAAAAGCACAACAATAAGCAAAAAAAACATTGGACATTGATACACCACAACAAGATGATTCGGTCAAACACAACACCCACTTGGATGTATATGCACATCACGATCCTTGAAAAACACAAGGTTCTTATGTGTCTGTATCGTTATGGTTTGCGAAGCGCAGAGATTTTGGTGGTTGGTCTGTAAATACACGTTTCTCTGTGTTTCATAACACGTAACCGCGTGTATTGCAACTTGGTCTAAGTTGAGTGTATCAAATGTTTAACTACCCCTATTTTGTACTAAGTGCACGTAAAGTGCATCGACTGTTCAACCTATTCCAATGTGTTTTGCGCACAATTAAATACATAAAGCTTACATAAATATACTTTCCCTATGTACACCCACGTAGTTCAAATTTTGTTGGTGTAATACATAGCATGGTCGCACCATAAATGGCGAGTAGTTGGTAAAGCTGCGTGGCAATCAAGGCTCCAAGCATTCATAATCACTCGATTCACCTAGTGCTGTCAGCAGCTGGACCTAGAATGCGTACAGGCAGACTAACGCCTGCTGGTCGTTCCTGAACTAGCCCAGCGCAAGTCACAAGAAGGTGAACGCGCTATTGTGCGCCGAGTCAAAGAGCCGGAGAAATGCTTAAACGGCATGCTGGTCGCGTCTGCATCATTATCACTAGGTATACGCAGCAGTTGGTCACGGAATGACAGATACTGTGAGTACTCTACTTCGAGATCCTGCTGTCGATCGCGCGTACTGCCGCTTGCAAATATTCATAAACTATTTATCAGTGTTTGTCATACTGTTCCAAAAAATTGTTTAGAATCGAGGAATGATTCAATCTTCTCAATGTAGGTCATTGGGCAAGATATAATGTATCACTTGAAGTATGCGAAGTATTTTGCAAGCCCCTATATAACACAAAGTATTAAGTTAACAAACTAAAGTATCGATCTTGCCTCACTACAGTCGTAGCTATATTTACCACTTTAACTTTACACTAAGAACTCCTTCACATTAACTCGAACGATAAGTATTGAAGCTGTCAAATATATACTTGTCACTTGTGTTAAAGACTCAGATGTCTTAACGTCTGAAATAATGTTCTGTCAATGGAATATGTTATAAATCTCGTATCTGTTCGTTCCCATCAATGTGATGTTGTATAATATATATATATATATATTGATTTAGAGATATAGTGAGTGGATGACGTGCTTCATAACTGGTAAGTATCAGAAGTCGCTTATTCATATAAAAACATATTCATATCGAGAGCATGAATGTAAGTGAACAATTTCTTTGATTAAAGAAATCACAGCTGCATGACGTTGTGTTCCTATGAAAGTTTTGTTTTACCATATGTATAATGACATCGGTCATTACAACAATTTGTTTTGATAACGTTGCATACTTTGCCCGCTCACACTATTGCAGTGGAGGCGGTATATACCATCGCACGCCCAATGAAAATGTATGTTGCAATTTTGTTTAGTAAACAGAAAGTCTCCTACAATGGGCGTTCTAATGTCGTATTTTACATGGGGAAGCACCAATGCTTGTGTTGTGTAAAGTACGCTGTACATAAGTATGACGGATTAAAACGAGGTGTTTAAACTAACAATTTGTCGCTGTGTAATTTGCTCTCCAGAGTCATTGTCGACAATATTGATTAAACGTTTACGCGCGCATACCACGTGTTTTGACCGAGTATACGAACAAACGATTCTGCAAATGTTGCTTTCGCGTTAGTAATTCATGTATACAAATACTTATCGATGTTTGTAGTATATAGGTGTAAAGGACTAAGAACAGCTCTACGTTTACGGCATTTACGAATCCATTACATCACCTTTTTCAGTACGAATAATACAACCCTTTGTTCCCATCAACTTTTCTTTACATACCATGCTGATAAATTATTCTGTTTCTATCATTTCTATTTATCTTGTATAATTAAAAATAGATAGCTGATGGCGCGTTAAATACCACGGGGCGTCATGGGGTGCGATCCGTATAAAATTATACTGATGTTTTAACTAAAAAAACACTGTTAATCCACGCCCAGGCGGTTTCTGTATACCACTTGTAGATGTTGGACGATCTAACATGATTAAAAGCGCGTGTCTTAATCTATAGAGCACGAAGCCTGCAATTACCAATTTCATGTAATGCGTTCTCAATTCTATTTTTGCGATGAAGAGGGTGCCTCTTAAAATAGTCAAACATGGTGGTTCCAGCAACATATGTAAAATATGTCCCGGCTTTCATGGACCTTTTCAACTCTTCATGTCACCATGATTGCTCGTGAAAATTGATGAATTCGCACTGGAATATACACACATCATATTTTGAGTGTCACGACATTTGTATGCAAGTGGTGACAAGACACAAACAACAAAATCGACAAACCGGAAGCAAGACGTCAAATGAGTAGAGCAACACCCATTACGATCGAGCCGAACGACAAGCACGGATAACAAAAGGAAATGAGATCAGAAAACATGCAATGGTTTTACACGCAGTTGATTGCAGCTCGCTGAACAATTCTCTCGCATGACTCGATGCTCACTCAAACGCCTCACGTCCGTCCTCACTGTCACTGCCATCATCTTACGATAGCTGCTCGAGCGACGCGTTCCTCTCCTCGCCATCGCCGTGGCGTGCAGCACTCAAGCTCACAGCAGAGGCTGTGCGCACGTTCTCTCTTGCGTCTGTGTCTGCTGTAGCGACACGAACGTCTCAGCCTGTCGCGGTGCGCTTACTATGGCTTGCACTATTGCTCCTCGTCGAGCGTCCACTCGCGCTCGTCGTGGTGCCTATCTTCTTGCTCGCCTTGGTACGTGCAGCAGCGGTGCTTGTCTTGGCGCGCGGTGCAGTGCTATGTCTGGTGCATGATTTGGTGCGCGGAGCGGTTATTGTGGTGCTCGTCGTGTCGCGGGCAGGGGAGATATGCTCGGCGTCGTTTGTCGCCTCCGACTGTGCGGCTGAATCTGCATTCTCGTTCTGGTCGTTTAAACTAGTCTTCTTGCGCTTGGGGCGCTACGGCAGGCAGGACTCGCGCATTTGGATTGCGCGCCCAACACGCACCTTCGGCTTAAACTTGCCGCAGTTCCACAAAAATTGCTAGACCTGGTGGCACATGTACTTGTATCCTTGATGTGCTGGGACCATTCACGCTGTCACAGATGTATCCTCAAACAAATGCAAAACTATATGAAGTGCCGGTAGACACTGTTAGCATGTAAGCTTTCAACATGTCAACTTAGACAGACGTACAGCTTGGATGGGTCTGGCGAGCAGCCAAAACAGAACCACTCTCTCTTGTGAAGTTGACCACACTTGCACCTTATGGAGGAGCCCTCCGTCGGCTTGTGGTTGCGCCTCAATCGCTGTAAAGATGCACAAATGCAAACCCAGTGAGTCGCATAGCACATGTACGCAATCAGCACACACGCACAAACCCCATCAGTAAAGTCATCGACGGTCATCTCGAGAAGCTCGGCGTGCAAGTTGATCAAAACCTGGGAGTGAGACGCTGATCTCTCTGTTCTTTCGACGTTGATGTGCTTGTACACGACGAAGGCATTAACACATGCCATGTCGACAAGCACGAGGAACAGTGCCGTATAGTATTTAGTCAATCGCACAGACCGCTGTGTGGAGCGTCGCTGGAGGCGGAACTGGTCGTGGATATTCTCTCCGCCCTCCCAGCGCTTGTAGTCTCATACAACTGACGGTCAAGACACTGTCAAGTGATTCCTGCCTGGTCGTTGGAGCTCATTTTAATTACAACAACTGTGTAATTAGCAAATGCATACACAAATGATGGTGTAGTACCGCGTGAGACCATCTCTAGGCTGCCACCTATAGTGAACAATTGGACTGGTGTATATTATTGTCCCGCCGCAAGACGGCAGCTTGTCGGCGATGCTCTTCGAGGCTGCAATCTGAGTTGTGCCGCGCGGGACCGACTCTAGGCTCTTCTCTGTCACCTCCAACAAACGCCCAATGTGTCGAGGAATGGTGGTGCCGACGCAGTAGGCCAATGCGTGCAGAAATTTCAGGTGCTGAGGTGTCGCATCACTGTGAATTAACCGGAATCGCACTCGTGGTTGACCGCGTGCTGCGTTTTACCGCAATAAACTTCAAGTCTGTATGTGCACAGATACCACATGTCACAAGCACATACATAGCAACACATACAACATATTTAGTTATAATAACAACAAAACAACTGGGCCCGCGATCGTTCTTTGCGTGACCGTGGGCTATGCAATGATGTATCATGAAGTGAAGACTACACGCAACACATAGCATACGTACCGCACGCAGTATGTCATCTCCACGCAACACGTCATAAAGCGTTTGGTACCCCTCTTCTGTGGGTAATTCTTACGATATTGCCGCGTATTGTTTTACCGCTATCAACTCGAAATATATCTCATCATCAAATTCGACGATCGGCGACGTTGCGTACCCTTCCGTGAACATCGTTTCAGGCAGTCGACCACCGATCGAATCCTCCACGCTCGGTCCTTGCGAGAGTTGGGTGACTGGTAGTTATAGAATGCAAATTGCTCATGACAAAATCAAAGTGGTTGCACATCACAAAACGACCAAACCCCAAATCGACAGTGCACCACACGATGTCGTAGCCCAATACGATCGAAACCCGCGCTTTATCGTATTCAAAACGTGGGTAATCAGCAAACAAATGCGCAAAGAATCTCTTGGGACTCGATGACCACGTGCTTATTCTCGATCGATCGAACTCCTTCGAGCGCAAATTTCTTAAGCTCGCGCCGCGAGTTCAATCGCTAGTTCACTCGTGTCTCGAGCATCTGATCCCGGTGAGCGGTCAGATTCGAGCGCAATCAAGCGCCAAAGCTTGCGCGGCACTAAGTACAAAAACAACTCTATGGGCGACGCTGCGGCCGCGCGAGCGCCACGCGCGGATCCATACTCACCGTCGTGAAGATCTTGGTAGTTACTGCTGGGGGAAACATGGACGGATCTGTAGTACAAACAGAAGCAACATGAGTCGTTTCGCTACCCGCACACACACCAACATATATTGCCGACGGGCTTTGGTGTCAGCGACTCTAGGGAGCGAACGGCAACACAAAAGAGAGGCTTTGGTGCGCCGATGTCAGAGTCGTTTAGTCCACCAGTCAGTAGTCTTGACACTGCCGAAGAATATCGTGCACCGCAGGACTGTTGGTTCAACGTTCGCAATGCGTCGCCGTCATTCGCTTGGAAAGGTCGTCGCATCCTGAAAGCATGAAAGCGGAGGACACAGACGTAGGCATTGGATGGAGGACTGGACGGATAGCTCGGGTAGCACGATTCACGACAGTGACAAGAAGGTACTGTGGACTGCAATGGCGAATGATCTAATCACAAACACACGTTTTTGTTTCGTGTTGAGAATTTAATTCCGTACAGGATATCTATGTTAAACTCGACGGATAGTCATGTTCTATATATACAGTTGGTCGCAACAATATCGTATATTTATGAATCGATTCCAAGTGATAAAAAGTTTATTCAATTTGATAAACTCTAATGCCAAAATAAATTTAGAAGCGCTGTTTTATAAAGACAAACGCTCAATATATAGTACGTAATGTACCACGACAAACTGTAAGTATAATATATGAATATTAATGTGGTGGTGTGATTGGCTGAATTTGATTCATCAGGATAGACAGCTTGTGCAGATCTTTAAGTGTTATTCGAAAACTAGAATATTTCAATTCAACATTCTTGCTATTCCAGATATTTCATGAAATTGGCGGGTTACTGACATCTTTATCAGCTAATATAGTGCTGAAATATAGATGTTTCCATGAGTACATAATGTATTTGAAAGCTGCATATACCTTTCGAATTCTTTGAATATAGTAAGATAATGTTACTGATCTGAACGTATTGATTAACGAACCAAAAGATCTGACTCAAAATCAGCGGTTTTGAATTCGAAAACAAATGGTTGCCAAGTTTTACAGTCACCAAATGATTCACATCAGTTTGCGAAAATGTAGCGATATTAAATATTTCGATGTTTGCAAACGAAAACAGTACAAACCGATAATCATACGTGTCATATCAATACGTCCGGGCCTATGCTTAACCCTTTGATACCTATACCCTGAAAAGATACACCTTTCATTTGTTTTTGTAATAAATAAATCCACATATTATTAATTCCAAGTTTGCCTGTAGTCTAAACCATTGCTTTAATGTATTGACAGGGGTGCCCAAGTTTTTTAAGCTATAATTCATGCGCACATCATTTTGATCAACACATGTATCAATACCCCGAACGTTGTGTTATCGGTCGCAAGATTGTCGTTACGTACTCATTTTGACATTGTTCAGTAGTTGTGATTAAGTTTGTAAATTAGTAGCTGATCGACTACGTCTTGCCAATGAATCGCGTAAAGAAAGAGTCAAATATTGATAGACAGAGACATTGAGATAGCGAGAAATGATATGTTATCCAGTTGTCGGGTACTTCTTATACCGTGAATAGCTTTAAACAATTTCCATGAATATATATCATTTGATTAGATTCACGTATAGTCACGATCTGTCCTTACAATTTTATATTTACTCTTATATAAAAAATTAGAACGATAAGCTCAAGCATTCGTCTCGCACCACTGCAGTCGCTTCTTTCTGTCTACTAAAAACAGACTCATGATTTGCTAGCGTTTTATCAACGCTTCAATTGCTTTTAATAGCATTGACGTAACTATATGTTTAAATCAGTTTGTTTCTTATTACTCTCTGTTTTCAGTTTTTTGTTTATACTAATTTACATAAGTATTTTGTTAGCTAAATTAGATTGACGTTACGCCCATGAAAACGCTGAAATATAAACGTATTTGTGACACCTGTGTGCACGCTATAGCGGGCGTTGTCTGTATATCATTTTTGTCTTTTTGGTGTAAATGACTCGTAATTATAACGTTTTTGCAAAGCAAGATTGTGTCTAAATGTTATTGATACACCGTATTCCTCATCTTCGGCCGGACACTCCATCAACATCCAACCCAAACCCTTCGTGTTGTCAAAGCAAACCCATCATCGAAGCTTGGTTGTTTTCACGCTCATTCTTTTTCAAGTCCATTCGAGACATCGAGAATTGTGATGATTTTGCT
>JAADXH010000978.1:0-14727 GCA_023337595.1 Globisporangium camurandrum | reverse complement strand
TTTTGTTTTTTCTCGCTCTGCCTTCACTTCCCAATTTCCTCGCTCAGGTGCACATCGTCGAGACAAGAGCCTTTTCGGGCATTCAAGAGACAGCAAACGACGGCAGCAAACACCCAAGTGCCTTTCAACCGCATTTCCTCAACGACTTTTCACACGACGCGCATCGATCGTCTGCGCAAACGCACGCACTCGCTTACGCACAGCTACACCCACGTGTGCATTGCGCAACCCAATCAGGCAGATACAGAACTATCGAACAGAGAACGAGTGTGCGTGTCCACCAAGCACAACACCGCATCGTCTTGTCCTCTCTGTGTGTGTTTGCGTCTTGCTCCGTCATCGCGCGTTGCGCTGGGAGATTTGCATCACCACGACAAATAGAGAACACGATCACTCGTCTTCAAAACACACGACTTGTCTATTCGTTGTGTGACGCGTCAAACGCTTTGCCCATTTGTGCTTCGATCGATTACGAACCGTCCGCACTGCGATCGCAGTCACCAGTAAGCGCAACGGCGCCACATCCGAACGCCACGACCATCGCCGCAGTCGTTTACGCGACGCCGTCTGTTCCACCTTCACAACTGTGCGCGCTCGGCTCGAGCGCTGCGAACCCACTCGCCACAACGGGGCGCCACAGCGAAGACGACGGCTGCTTCCAGCGCCGGCCGTGCAGCACCACCAGTAGCAGCAGCAGCGCTGCTGTGTGGAGCCGCGGGACGCGCGACGACTGTGCGGTGGCCTCACAACCGCCACGCTGCCACAGCGACACGCCGCCACGGACGCGTTCGATGACGACCGACTCGATGCGGACGCAGCGCCGTACGACGTACCAAAACATGCACGAGATCGTGACGCTCGCAAAGAAGTTTAGCCCGAAACTCGTGAAAGGCTACAGCGCGGGGAACATCTCGGTCGTCGACAAGAAGAGCTGGCTCGAAGTCTGTGACCGCAAGCACCGGTGCGTTGACTTGTAATTTGTATGGAACAGACGAACCGCCGGACTGACGGTCTCTTTGTTTGTATATTCACAATAGGTACGGAGCGAATTTACGTGCGTACTACAAAGAGTGGAAGCGCCAAGCAGTGACACCGAGCTTCTGGGAATGGCTCGACGACGAGACGGTCGAGGTCGAAGGCGTCCCGCGCACGAAGCTCGAGAGCGAGACGGTGTTGTACTGCGACACGGCTGCCGAGCGGCAAAAGTTTGCGCTATCGGTCCACGACGGCGTCATTATCCACGACGCAACGCAGGAGAGCGTCGATACGAGTGACGACGGGTGGATCTTTGTGTTGCGCGACGGCGTCTTGTACGGCGGCCAGAAAGAGACGAAGAAGATTCCGCGCATTCACCACACGAGCTTTGTCGGCGGTGAGTGCGTCCAGACGGCCGGCATGATGGTTGTGATGGGTGGATGGATCCAGACGATCTACCCGCATTCCGGCCACTACCGCCCGTCGGAGCATGAACTGTTGGTGTTGCTCCAGTTTCTCGTACTGAACGGCGTCGAGCTCCGAAACGTCGAAGTCGACGTCCAGCGGATCCAGAAAGTCTACCGAGCGAGTGTCAACGGCGCTCTGATCCGCAAACTCGACAATGCACATTTCTGGAAAGCGTATCGCGTACTCAACTTTCTGGAAGCGAAGCATTCGTCGTGGCAGCGCGGGTTGTTTGACGAACTCGTCGAGCGCGTTGCGATGCTGACGGCTGTCCATCGCGCGTGTAACAGCAACAGCTGCAACGGCAGTTGCCGCATCATCGATGCACTGGATGCTGTCGATCGCACTGACGATTGTGGATTCGACATTGGCGTTGCGGACGAGCTGCTCGCAACGACCGACTTTGCGTTCCAAGAGCTCGAGTTGGTCGGTCGTGACCGGTCGATTGCAGCAGGAGCCGATTGCAGCAACAGTGCGACGTGCGCCAACGACGAAGCGTTTGACGATCCGTTGGAGCCACTCGAGCTGCTCGAAACGTGTGAGCTGCAGCAGTAAGAGCAAGAAGACGGAAGCGACGAAAAGAACGTTGACAAGGACGACAACCGCTCCGAATGTACTCTAGCGAGATGATAGCGAACATCTCCTGTAATGGTATTTAGTGACGCGAAGAAACCAATAACGTGCGACACGTGGCACGCGCTTGGTTGTCTATGCAACAGCAGCAGTAGTTTAGTAAGCCGCACACAGACGCAACTTGCTTTGCTGCAGTCACACACCGATCGTTTTTTATTGCAATACAAGTTTTAACTTACTATTTGTGTCGCTTCGTGTCCTCATCACTTTTACAACCTGCTTGACGCACGACGTCGTTGTTATCACGCTGCTGCACGAGACTCGAGTCTCACGACGCTCGTCGAGCGCACTTGCAATGAGTGCGTTTGCAAGCAGCCATCGAATCGCAACAGCACCGCTGCGGTTCTCTGTAACTACCAGCAGCGCAAATCCAGCAGCATCGCCAACTGCAGTCGTGCTGAGTCCTGTGCACGTGTCGTGCTTCATCACAGCAGCGAACCGCGCGACACCAGTGTTTGAAGTCGTCCCAGATCGCCACTGCGTGCGCGTCGTGACCAAACCACAGGGCGACCACACACCAGCAGCAGCGTCGTCCACACCAGGTCTGATCGCCAACGTCAGCAGCAGCGGAGGCGCTGGCGCGAACGCTGCGCCAAACGCCGAGTGGGACTTCCACACGCTCTTTGCATCGTCTGCTGCGTCACACGCGAGCGACTTTTACCACGACGTGACGCAACCTGCGTTCCAGCACGTCTGCGATGGCTGGAACACGAACATTGTCGCGTGGGGCGTCCACCCGACGCAGAAGTACCGCCTACTCTTTGGCAAGAGCACCAGCGTGAGCAGCAGCAACCACGTGGCAAATCACCACCATGCCGACATCAACCACAACGAGGTGCTCGAGCTTTACGGTCAGGTTGGTGGACTCCTGAGCGAGTTCTTTGCACCAGTGCGCTTCCAACAGCAGCAGCAGCAATCATCCTCAATGGCAGCTCGCGGCTGGCGTGTCGGCATCAGCAGTTGGATCGTCGTGAACAACAAGGTGATCGATCTACTTGAACCAGCACTCACTGCGTCAACGTCGTCGTCATCAACCACACACCTCGCTCGATCGACAGCAGCAGCGCCTGCTGGCAGAGACGGCAGCACGCAGTCAACGCCACCGCTATCGTTCGTGTCGCTCGAAGCCACGACGTTTGCAAGCGCCTGTCGCATCCTCCAAGTCGCCAAGACGAATCGGATCGTGCTGAAGCAAAATGCCGAGCACGCACACTTTTTCGTCCGACTGGCGTTTTTCTACAACGGACAAGTGAGTACGCTACACGTCGTGGACCTCGTCGACTTGCGGGACTTTTGCGACGCAGTGTCGACAAACGAGAAGATCGAGCTCATGGACATGCTGCACGAGCTGCAGCAGCCAGTGCCGTTGTCGCCGTCGCCACGTCACTCGATGGCGTCGCCACTCCGAACGGCGCGAGGTAGCAGTCGCAGCAGCAGCAGCGACATGGTGCTCTTGAATTTCATGCGACCACTCTTGACAGCGAATGCCAAGACGTTTCTGTATGCAAACGTGATTGACTCGCGCGCGAGCTTGCGGGACAGTGTGCAGCTCCTGAACGCTGTTGCCAACGTCAAGAACTTTGCCTGTGCGTGCAAGCGCTTGTGTGGTGTTGACTTCACGCAGCTTGGGTTCCAGACATTGCCCGAAGGCAACGACGAGCTGCTCGACAGCAAGCGCATGACGCTCGACAGCAATGCCACACTATCTACAACAACCGCTTCGTCTTCTGTGCATGACGTTGCAGCAAAAGCGATGGCAGCAGTCGCAGTCGGTGAGTCGCTGCTGAGTCGACTCGCATCCGCACCGTCATTAACGCTCTCGTCGTCGTCGACAGTCCCCGCATTAGCACTGCAGCCGCCGGACCGCTCCATGTCGCTTGGCTCGATCGCTGCGTTGTCGTCGCCGTCGCCGCTGTTGGAATCGTTTATGCATCCGACAGATCCGTCGTTCGCTTCGATACCCGACTTGTCGTCGATCCTGTCGTCGAGCTCGATACACTCGCTGTCGTACGTCTCAGCAGCGATGGAACAACAATCGACACAACAGCCAATTGACCGACGCGACTCGCTCAGTGCGGTGCCACTGGCGTCCGAGACGCTCACGTGGCTCGATTCGTTCTCGCAACGTAAGCGCGAGATTCTTGGTGCGCGCATCGACACGGTCGCGCCGCTTCCCGCCGCAGCAGCGCTCCAGCGCGATCGATGGACAGCGTCGACGTCAGCTGCTGCGGCAAAGATGGTGTGGATCGGTCCAGATGGACTTCACGAGAGTAGCAGCTACAATCGTCACAGTAACAAAAGCAGCAACAGCAGTAGTGATGATAATTTGCAGCAGAACGCGCGCAGCGCGGCGTTCTCAGCTCAGCTGACAGCAACAGCAGCCAGTACGCTCAACTTTGATGCGACGCACACCGAGTCTGCCGAGAGGTCGAGTGTGATGGCAGCGCAGACGAGTGCCGATTTGCTCGAACGACTGCGTGGTGCAATGGCGACGCGCGAGCGATCTGCAGTGCGACGCACAAACTCCGAGCCATTGCCGATCACCGACGATGACGACAACAACGGCATAGACTCACGTGGCGAACTGCTTGATGCATATGCTGCAGCACCAGGAGCAACGACAGTGCCGCTGTACTCGTCTCGGATAGAGCAGCATCCTGTGCCGCATGGAGAGCAAGCAAATGAGCGCTGGCCAGAATCGATGTCCATATCGTCATCGCATGAAGCACACGCGCGACATCATCAGCACGCGATGCACGACGACAACAGCGCACGTCCAGCACCGTCGACTTTATATCATACGTCAACAACCAAACCAAGTAAACGCGATGTGTTTGCCTCGTCGCCGACAACAACGGACCTGCAATCGCTCGACCGCAACCACCACGCCGTCAGCGGCTGCGCGTCACAAGATACAGGGCCAGCAGATACGTCAACGCCGACATTGTCACGTCCAGCAATGCCTGCTGCTGTCAATTCGCATCCCAACACGTCACCCATGCCGTTGTCATCGACGGATCGTCGCAATGCAAACGGCAGGCGTAGCAGCAATCAGCTGCTGTCTGAGGCGCTCGAGCACGCGAACGTACCGACGCGCGCGATGGTGCCAGCGAAGGTCGACGGTCTCGACGCCACGACCGTCAACAAGATCCAGGCGGCTGAAGCAGCGCTGTTGCGCAAGAACTACGACGCGCTGCTTGCGATCGTGCAGGAGCAGACGCAGCTACGCGACGCAGCCGACGCGCGAGCAGCTGAAGCAACGCACGAACGCGACGAAGTCCGTGCGAGCTTGGAGGTCCAGATCGAAAACATGAAGCTGCAGAACGTGACGCTCCGACGCAAAGTGCGTGCGCTCGAATCGCAGTCGTCGCTTCCGAACGTCTTTGCACAGTACGAGCAGGAGCTCCAAGCGCTATTGACCGAAGTGCAGCAGCTCCGAGCACGTAACGTTGCACTTGAGCTCAAGGTGCGAGCGTGATGGTGTCTACTGTACAGGCAATGGACTCATACGATGTGCATGTAGATGGTCGACAGCGATAGTATTTGCGGCAGCAGTGCTGGCTCTGTCCATGATCTCAAGAAGAAGTACCAAGCAGTCGTCGATAGCAAACAGCAGCTTGAGAAGCAGCTGCTCGAGTACCGCAAGCGTGAGAGGTGCGCGTTGTATGAGTCAGAGATGCTGCAATTCGTACTCGTGACATTGAGATGCTGGCATTGCGTGCACCTACCATCTCTCTCTCTCTCTCTTACTCTACCCCTCTCTCACTCTACCTCTCTCACACTTTATCTCTCTCTATCTCTCTCTAATTTGGTGTTGATGCTGTTCTTGTTGGTGTTCTTGATGTTGCTGCTACTGTTGTTGCTGTTGTTGTTGTAGGCAGTTCATGGTACAAAGCAAACTCGTCGGCGACTCGACGAGACGCGTGGATCAGTTGGCGCGGTGCGTTGTACGACTTGCTGCTCTTCTAGATGTCGTGCTGCTGTCGCTCGTGATCGTATACATCCCCAACTCAATCATTTGTTCATTCACGCGACAGAGAACTTACAAACAAAGACGAAGCGCTAGTTGCGACGCAGCTTGGGAAGCTTCGGGTGCATGCTGAGCGCCATCAAGTGCAAGAACACGCCGATGAGCTCCATCGAGCGAACGAGAAGCTGTTGGTGGAAAACGCAGCAACGACTGAAGAGCTCCTGGCGACCAAGATGTACCTCGCATCGCTCGAGAACGTACGGATAGAAGTGCTCCGCTTGTCCTGAACTAGCTGTTGTACTGTAGTATCGGACGATGCACCGGACTCACGTTGCCGTGTTCTCACCAGGAGCAACGCAAAGCCGACATTCTCGACAAGTTTGTCCAGAAGCACGGCGATCGCATGCATCACCACCTGCGTAGAGGCGATGCGCCATCATCGTCCACGTCATCGTGGCGTCGCGATGCTGCCGCGCGTGCGTGCGAAGACAAAGTATTTGCGACCGTCAAGCGATCACTCCCACAGCTCGTGCCGCTCGTGAACAAGTTGTTGCGGCGGTTGGAAATGCAGGAGCTCGCACTGCGCGAGTTCTCAGAGCGCGAAGTCGATTTCATCCACTTGCTCGTTGAGCTCGTGTCGGACCAGCCAGCAGTGTCGCTCAAGCACATGATCGCACGCGAGATGCAGCGCCTTCCTAACTAACAAAGGGACGATAGACGAGCGGGTGCACATTCTAAATGTAAACCGTACAACAGTCCTGACAGTGACGATGATGATGTGTCCCTCTCTTTGTTAACCGTTCGCATCATTGCACAATGCGGACTGAACTGACAAGTGCCTGCTACACTTAGTCGACGTTCGCGTGCACGACATCGGCCTCCGTGAACTTGCCCTTCGCGTCGTCGCCAGTCGCGCGGTTCTTGCGCTCCAAGATCTTCTTGCGGTCCTTGTCGAGCTTGAGCTTCGTGACAACAACCTTCGAGGCGTCAATGCCGATCGGCACAGCCTGGCCGTTCGACTTTTCTTTGACGACACCCGCGACGTGGATCACAAACTTCTTGCGGTACACGGCAGTGACGCGACCCTCGCGGTTCTTGTACGTGCCACGCACGACCGTCACTTCGTCGTCCTTGCGGATCGGGATCGAGCGGACCTGTAGGGAGCAAACAAGCGTGAGTACGACGACACACGAGCGACGCAGATGCGCCAAATGAAGCAGCAGCAACGACGAAATGCTGGCAGCGTCTAATGGCTCGTGCGTTGTAGCAATGTACGAGCCGGTTAGAACGCTGCAGCATACGAGTCGATCGCGGCAGCGGCACTTACGTATCACACGATGCCATGAAGTGCCAGGTGCAGATTGCTCCACACTACTGACATGGACTTATACGCTGATAGTGTGTGTTGTTTGCTGCGCGCGTCCGCTTCAAAACGAGCGGAGCGCGCGAGCGAAACGAACGACAACCACTAACTTACATTGTACTTGGCCTGAAGGTCCTTCGACAATGGCGCGCTCATGAGCACGCGGCGCTGCGTCGAGTGCGCGCCAAAGTGAGCCTTGCGGCTCTTCCGGCGCGAGGAGGACACAGTCGAGTTGAACTTCACTGTAGTTGTGTGGAAACAATGCAACAGATAGATGTGTGAGTCATCGGATCGAGTTGGCGTGGATTTGCATGCTTGGGATATGGCTTATGGATGTCGAGAGTGGATGCGACGGGCGTTGCAGGCACGAGTTGGTGCAGAATGTGGACTGGAGCAGACTGTGTCGCGATAGCTATAAGCTGCACACGAAAGAATCGATCACCCGCGCTGTATGGCGCGCACTTGCCGACTGCACGTCATGCTGCGCGCTCGAGTGCATCCGATCGCGCCCGCCATCACCACTGCCGGCACCGCAGTCTCGACATCCTCGGTCATCATCGACAAAGCAGACGCGCAAACAGCGGCATTACGTACTTTTGTTATCGTCAAAGAAGAAAGAGATACTGGTCCCAAAGTCGATCGAGCGCACTCGCGGCGTGTCGTAAAGCTCTTGAGCTGTTGGCGATTTGCGTCTGCGCCAGTCGTTTGAATGGAACGCGAATTGACTTGGAATTTGTAGCGAGTGACTTTTTCACAGGGTGAAATAAACAAGCATTGAATGTTTTGATTGCTTCAAGGATAGACATGCATGCTTTCAAAATTACTCAAATAGCCGTGTGTCCACGCTCCTACTGAAACGTAGTAAGATCCTGTCAAGTCGATTACATATTGATTTTCGCAAGCGCTAACTAAATGGACAAGGTGCTACAACAAACGACATCAACAACACATGAACGCGACAGTAAGCGCGCCAGCGATGTCGCCGCCACAGCCTCCAGCAGCAGCCATGGATGCGACGGCACCGTCTCCAGCGCTGATATCTGCGGTGCCAGAGTTGCGCATGCTCAAGCTGCTTGACCACACATCTGGGGTCTGTCTCTTCACCGAGCAGTGGAAGTGGAACCCACTCGCACACGCAGAAGGCATCGACGCACTCGTGCAGTCGTTCACGCAATTTGCACGCGAGATCGACGGCGGCGGTGCGACATTGTGCAAAAGCAGTTGTTTCACCATCTAACGTCACATACATCCCACTGATCGATTAGCTTCATGCGTCCGTACCACTTGCCCAACAGATGTGATGCAAGTGCACTTCAACCCTGCAACGGGCAAGAACGAGCCCAAGTTTGCGGACGATCGTCGCCCGAGTAGCGGTCCGATGCAATTTATGGTACGGACAAACACGCGCGTTCTTGCTGCCTGCATATGTCCTCCTTCCTTACGCATACGTAATCGCTTGCTAGTCGACAACAGGGGCGATCACCATGATCTCGACCCAGACCGAGTCGGTCCAAGGCGTGCTGTTCCACGACCGGACACTGTCAGAGCCACTCGCTGATGCGTTCAAAGCGTTCTTGACGCACGTCGTGCAGCTCTTTACCGAGCGCTTCCACGAACCGCTTGTTGCTGTGCGCACGCAGCTCCAGCCAAACACATCGCTCAGTGACGCGCAGGTGCGTCAACCGATCGCTCGTTTTATCGGACTCTTTCTCTTCTTCTATCTCTCGAGCATTGTTCTTACCCTACTCTTCACGATCGCGTAGCAAACGAGTGTCGCAGCACATTTTAGTGCGTTCCACAATGAACTCGTGAGTCGCCTCGTCCCGGAACTCGACGCGTCGCTCCCAACGCAGTGATCGATCCGTTGTTCCAGTTTATGTGTCCTGCAATGTAGTGAAGTTCCGTAATCAAAAACAAACGACTTGCAATAATGTATATTCTACGCAACCACGCACTCTTCGTTGTCTCTTCTCTCTCTCTCTCTCTCTCTGTGTTTTGTCTCTCTCTCTCTCTCTCACCCACATCCGTTTACTGTCGCTCAATGCCTCCCAAATCACCTCAGTCAAGGACGCTCCGTTTGTGTACGTCACTGCGCTGCGGCAGTGGCGCATCGCTCGTCGTGAACCCCCAGAGCTCGACGTGAACAGTCGTAAACTCCTGCGCACTCACGAGCGGGCGGGAACTGAACGTCTCACACGCGCCAGTCGAGCCAGTCGACAGGTCGTTGTCCTATGGATGCAATGCAAACAACACTCGTCAGTGCAACCGAAAAAGAAAGAGAGAGAGAAGGAGAGAGAGAGAGAGAGAGAGAGCGCAACGTACGAGGTAGAGCCCAAAGCTGCCGCCGCCGCCCATGACAAGCGACTCTTCCGAGCACAACAAAAAATAATTGTTCCGTCGACTCCACGGGTACTTGATGAACGTCGGTCGTGATGACGCAGCGCTTGTGCTGCTGTTCGAACCAGCGCCAGCAACGCTGCTGCTACTGCTTCCATTACTACTAAACGTAAACAGAAACGTCTCACCGGTGCCATAATACTGCGTCGCGCGGTGCCACTCGTCGGTTGCGTAGCCACCAAACACGTTGTTCTGATCGTCCTGGACGACCAACAGCGTCGGGCTCTGTCCACGTGCCATCATCAACAACGTATGAAGCGACGACCCGTGGGCATCCGTGCTGTACAGTAGACACCAGCGACACAATTGACTCGTGATCGGCAGCGCATGGTCGAGCAGCGCAACGTGTTCGAGCGACAGGATGTTCGATGGCATCAGTAGCTTCGATGCGTACTCTTCCGGTCGATAGTTAAACGACGGCTTCTTGTTTATCCGTGACAGTGGGACTGGCGGTAACGAAGACGAAGAGTCTGCGTTGTGGACTGTAGCACCGAGAGGCAACGTGCTGGACGCTTCGTCGTCGGTCGAGCCGCTGCCGTCGTTTTCATCCTCATTCTCGTCATTCTCGTCATTGTCGCGCGTCGGGGCTTCCATCAACAAACGCCAGCGTTCGTCCCACGCAGTGCGCAAATCGTCGACGCAACTTGGCGACGTCGTCTTCAGCAATTCTTGCAGCCGCGCTTCCGTGTCGCAAAACACGCGCGTGAACGACGCTTCGTCGCGATCCATGGCGCTCCAGAGCTGCTCAAACATGTGAAACAGCAGCGCAAACAGCTTGTAAAAGTACGCGTCGTCGTCAAACAATTCCCAAAACGGCTCGACCGACAGCGCGACGATGTTGATGCTCGGGTCCTCCGGCAACGGTCTATTGAGGCAGCCAGTCAGTCCATCCAGTCCATCATTCAGTCCATCAGCGAAATAGTCCGTCTGTCTACCATACGTACACGAGCTTGAGCACGTGGATGAGCGACTTGCAGATCGCAGCAGCGACGAGCCCCGCGTCGTACGTCGGTGTCTCGGACGGCAACGCGCGTTCGCGCAGCAATGTGACGATGTCAGGAGTCGTCTTTAGCAAATACGCGACACTCCGTAACAACAACACGCCGCCTTTGTCAAAGTTCCCCAATATCGTTGGTCGATTGAAACCGTGTTGTTCCCACACGTCGACGACTGCGCGATCGAACACAGCGTTGAGTGACTCAGCCAAGCTATTGGATCCCGCATGCTGCTGCTGCGTCGGTGGCAAGCGCATGAACGGATTCGACGTCGTGATCGTCTGGCGGCGACTCACACCGATGCCAATCGTCGTGTTTGAGCCACTCGCTGTGCGAAAATTCGGCAACGAGTGCGTGTGCGTCCCGCTCGCAGTGCGCGACGATGTTGCGTCGCTTCCGCTTCCGAGTCCAGTGTCTGTGGGTTGCGCCATGCGCTCTGCAAGCAGCGACGTGCTGCAACTCCGCGGTCCGAGTTCCAGCGCTGGGACCTCGGGCATCGACACGCGCTGTCGCATAGGTGACAATGACGCTGCTGAAGGCGCTTTTACATCCACAACATCGATCACTGCGTCGTTGTTTGCAGTCGATTCAACCGCAGTGAGAGGCGGCGATACTGCAGGATCGAGTTGCGTACTGCTCTTCGTCGATGCGACGCTCGCAGTGAATGCACGCGTGATTGCATCGATATCGTGCTTGTCGGCCATGTAATTCAGCTGCGGTTTCATCTTGAAGAGCTGGTACATGCTCAACAGCAGCGCTTTCTTCGCTTCCAAGCGCGTCAATGCGTCCGAGACCAGCACTCGGACGTCCTGGAAGATCACGTCGTAATGTACGATCATGCGCTCGACGACTTGGGCGCCAACGGCTGCGAACCGAACGTCCTGGTACAGCGAGTGAGTCGACCGACGCTGGCCAATCGAGCCGCGTTGTTGCTGCTGCTGTTGTTGTGGCGGTTCGTTCTTGAACGCAATCACTGGCGCAAGTGTTGTGGACGCAGTTGCAATGTCCAATCCATTCAACGCTGCATTCTCCGGCGCGACGAGCGTGTGCATCATTGCAATCAACTTGTCCAACACGACGCGGTGACAGAGTGGCAAATCCTGTACGAGACACGTGATGTTCCGAATGCTCGCGTCTTCATTTTTGAGCTGTCCAGACGCAACGAACGCATCGTACTTGTCACTTGTCAACAGCGGCTCTGGGAGGTTCTTGAAGAAATCGAGAAGGAGCGCAGCAGCCCCTGGCGCATCCAAATCCGGCGGCAACGCGCCGTCGGTCTCGACGATCTCGCGCAGTTGATTGATGTGGACGTTTACAACGGTCGTTCGAAACAAACGCGGCGCAGTTGGCGTCTCCAGTAGAAAATCAATACAATCCTGGACGAGGTTTGGAATTGCTAACGCTGGATCAATGAGCGCAAACCGTGCGTGGAATGGATTGCGTGCTAGATACGTCAAGTAGACACCAAACACGTGCTGCCACGGTTTGATGTTCGTTTTGCTGTTGTGGCGATGCGGAAAGTAAATGTGTGACGCTGATTCGTCCAACGACTCGTCGCTGTCGACCAGAGCGTCCATAGGTGGCGCGGAGGCGTCGTCTGGAGCGGAAAGCGATGGCTCCGTGGCTTCTGGCGCTGCTGCGGCGTCTGTCGCGGGCTCATTGTCGTCGTTTGCGTCGTTTGTTGCTGTGGTGGATTCGTCGGCCGCTACCTGCACAATCGGAATGTTCGGAATGTCCACAGGTGCTGCGACATGAAATGGCGCGTCGCTCACTTGAATTGCAAAGTGAACGTTCCGAACGTCCATGACCATCTGCAAGAACAGTCCCATGCTGTCGCAACAGCGCATGACGGACCAGTCGTCGTAGCTCGAGCGAATGACTTCGTCACACTGGACCGAGAAGATCAACTAATGAGGATAGAGAGAGAGAGAGAGAAAGAGAGAGACAGTTTAGGTAAAATCTCTAGACAGCAACAAGCAACGCACGCACCAACAGCGTCGACTCGAGTGCGTGCTTGTTGAGTGCGATCTTGAGCCAACATCGCGCTTTCCCATCGTCCGTCTGTATATCGAAGACACGTCCAAGAAAGAGAAAGAGCCAGTGTATTAGTGCGAGAGCCAGTATGATCGATCCATGCTCGCAATAACCAAAGCGAGAAGCGTACGTCAGATAGCAACGCAGCAGTTTGGATCGATTGAACGAGTTCGGGTTCATCGACAACGAGCGAACTCGAGTACAGAACGTTCCAGAGTGAAATCGATGGACTGTTGCTACTCGTGGGTGTCTTGAGCCCCAATTGAAGACAGTTCTCCAGCGCTGCACCTGTGAATAATGACGTTTAGAGTTTAGAGCCAGTCCATACGAATATCGCGATGCACAGCAAGCGACTCCAGTACTGAATATAAACAGCCAGGCCGCAGTACCGTAAGCGTGGACGCAGGGATCATCTTCTGTCAAAATCACTGGTGTCGTCTCACTTGGTGCAGTAGCAACAGCGTCGCTTGTGTTACTGCTGCTGGTTGTGTTGAGCTGGTCGTTTGGTTCCGTAGCGGCACTAACAGTAGCAGTTGTGTCGTCACTGCTATTGCTGCTGCTGTTGCTACTGCCACTCGTGTCGTTGCTGTTTGCGTCTTCTGGCAGTGCGGACGTGTCGCTCAAGAGTCGTTCGTGTGCTGTCTGTACGACATCGAGCGTCGCTTTCTTCATTCGCGCCTGCGTATTTGTACGGACGTAAATGGCAAGCAGGTCAAGCGATGTGGTACAAGCGTGATACAAGCGATCAACAATTAAGAAATGAGAGCCTACAGAAACGCACCAATGCGTCAAAACGCTGTCGGATCGAGTCATCATCCTTGCCGCCCTCAAGCTCAAGCTTGGCCGAAAGCCAGTGTGTGAGCTTCCCGAGCATCGCGGTGGTTGGTCACGTGCGCGCTCGGTTCGTATGCGCTCAAATTGCACGCGGTACTTGCTTCTCGCTGGTTTGGCCTTGCAGCAGCGCGAAGCAGCACACGCTAGATGAATACACGTTTAGTCGGCGCTGCTACTGTATGCGATGGGCGGTACAGCGCTACTGCACCAATCGATCAGCGCAGCGTTGTCTTGCAGGCAACCACGCTCGTGTGTATGCTGCTGTTCTGCTTGATGTAGTCGTTGCAGGTTGACGTCGTGCAATTCTGGTCTTTCCGATGTGGCGTTTCAACATTGGCTGATCAAGTTGAATTGTTTTTATCGTTAGTTGCAGTATACCGGTATGTGGTAAAGAAGCGTGTTCAATGTGCCCAAAATATCATTACTTAAAAAATTCTAGTACCTTACCGGTATTAGAAACGCTGTAAAAAATGCAATCAAATATGATTCGCAAAATGCTAAAGTCCATTACATTTCAAAAATTCGAGACAAGCCACTAGTGGCAACTTCGCATGGCTGAACCGCAAATGTTGAGGTATAACTGTGCTTAAGCCGCAATACAGACCTGAACGTTTTGATACGACACGTATAGTTTTCATTCTATTGTGTTTTGCCAAATCCTCGAAGATTCAATTACAAAAACTGTCGCAATCAGAAGTAAAATCATCTGGTGAGTTGTGTTTTGGCAGGGACACAATTCGAGCCAAAAACCACCGATTTTGCGCCACATCTTTTTGTCTGTCATTTGAATACGTCCCGGACTGTAACACCTACTAGTAATTACAATATACCAATACGTGGTAAAGAAATGTCGTTAGATGAGCCCGAGAAATCTGTAATAATATAAATTTGGTTTGTAAAACGTTTGGCTTTGGGCAAAACTTAAATCGAGAGTCTGTTTTTTGCTTAGAGCACGTGTGAAAATGCAATTTTCGCGCACTCAATATGTAAGGCGCGCATACATATCGACCATCGTTGCATGGTCTGACATGCAGAATACGCAAACCGCGGGGGGGGGGGGG
>JAADXH010000977.1:0-14748 GCA_023337595.1 Globisporangium camurandrum | reverse complement strand
GTCGAAAGCTCGACTCATTGTGCTCGACTACAGCATGCGACTGATCTATAGAGCAATAGAGCTATGGCGGCTGCAAGCTACTCTCTCTGTCTGTCACACACATAAACACACAAGCTGTCGTCTAATAGTCCAGCTCGTCGTCGTCCTTCGTCTCGCCTTCGTCACTTGGTCGACGTGTCCATATCCGACGGTGTTCCGTACTCTGCAAAACAAAATAATTCCCACACGACATGGTCAGTCGATCCAATCCTCACACCCAACAGCTTTTCAACCGACAAGCAACAATATTCTGTAGGCGCTCGATCGTACTTGTTCCGAGTCGTCGCTGTCGTACGCATCATCGTCCGACGCGTCGTCCTCTTCGTCCGGATAATCGTTGTCGACATGGTTCTCATCGTTCGAGTCGATGCTCTCGCTGTTGCAATGATCCGTTCGCCCATCAGTCAGTCAAAGAGACACCAAGCGATACGATCCTACAGTCTATACGCTACAAAACGTACTTGTCGTCGTCGAAATCGCCCTCGGCGTCACTCGCAAGCAAGTACTCGTCGACGCGGTCGCTGTCCGTGTGCCAATTCGCATCCTGCGTCAGCCAGCGCTGAACGGACGCACTCACTTCCACAACCGGTGCGCTGTCGGTTGGTCGATCACTTGCCGTCCCAATCGTCTGGTCGCTTCTATTGCTGCTGTGGTCGTTGCTGGCCGACACGTCGACGCAATACACGTCATAGACAAAGTCCTTCTCGCGCTCAGCGTCTTCGCACGCACGCAGCGCAATGTGGACGTTTGGAAAACCCGCGCGCGCAGCAAACGTCGCAGCCGTCGTGCCGTCCCAGTCCTCGACCAGTGCGCTTGTACCACTGAACCGCAAGACGCGATCGATCACGTCGACGCGGCCATGGCGCGCTGCGGCCATGAGGATCGTTGCGCCATCGGCTGGGCGTTGGAATGCCGTCGGGTGGAGCGTCGTTGCGTCCAACGGTCGTGCGTCAACGAGCCGGAAGAACGCGCTAAAGTCGTTCGATCGGAACGCGAGCCAAATTGCTTCGTCGACTTCCCGTTCGCGTGGATTCAAGACGCGCGTGGGGCGAAGCCGTGCGCCATTCAGCGTCACGCTGCTTGCAGAGTCAGCAGACGCAGCAGCGCTGTCGTTCTCGTCGCTGTTTGCAAACGACGCAGTCGTTCGCACGGTCTCTAGATCGACGAGGCGGACGCCAGGAAGCTCAAGCGTCTGCTGCTGCTTGAGTGCAATCGACGGAGTCGCAGTCGATGGCACAGCAGTCGCGGCGGCCAACAAGCCACGCGAGCGCTGCGCGTCCGACTTACGGCGCTCACGCAATCGCTCCTGTTGCTGCTGCGCGTGCTGCTGGCTCGTGCGGCTTGTGGTTGTTGCTGCTGTTGTAGTCGCTACGCTCTTCTTGAGCGGCATGCGCGGTTCGTCTTTCATCGCTTTGACTTTGCGCTTCAGGCGTTCGGTCCACTTAGCCGCGTGCGTCTCTTCGAGCTGATGCTGCTCCATCGTATCAATGCGTTTGAACACAAAGCTGCGCGCGTACATGTGGATAACGAGAGTAGGCACTTAGCGCCTGCAGAGGGCGGATAGACAACAACGGGCGTCGTACCTCTTTTCGCGCGTCGACAGCTTCGTGAACGCACTGAGCAGGTCAGCTGGACCAGCCGGCTTCGCCTTTGTTGTCGTCGCTTTATCGCCAGCCGCTGCAGCTTGTGCATTCACAGCATCACTACTAGTGCTACTATCGCCATGTGCATCTTGCTTACTTGCTTCAGACTCGTGCTGAACGACGAGACGCTCGACTGGGTCCTCGTTGCGTCGGCGCTTGATGCGCAGAAACACGTATGACGACGCGGTTGCGGCTGTTGCTGCATCAGCCTTGCGCTTGCTCGCGCTCGCAGCCGGCGTGTGCGAAGCAGCAGATGTATTTGGGTGGCGTGTGTGCGGTACGGCTGTAGCATGCGTGAGCGGCGTACTACTCATCAGCGCTGTCGTCGCAGCAGACGCATTGCTCGCAACGACCTTCGTCACCTCCGCCATTGCTGTCGTGTGCAATTTTCAATGGTTTTGCTGTCAATTGCTGAAATAGGCAAAACCAAATATAGTACTTATATGCGTTCTCTATATTTTGATTTACTTTTGACAAGTTAAAAGGCTTCATTTTCGACGAAGCACTTGAAATAGCAGTCAAACGACGCGAAAACAGTGGGCAACGTTGTCGAGTATACGTCGAGAAATATTGCGCTTGTAAGTGTGCACGGCAAGTCGTCATTGTAGCACGCGTGCTCGCTACAACGCAAGCGCAAGAACGCAGTGAAGTGTGAGCGCGTGACGCGCCATGAGTCTCGTCGTGTCCACTGGAGTCGATCCGCGCGAAGAGATGGACGACACTGCGCTGCAAGCAAAGTTGCGGCGGCGCAACGATCCAGGCTCTAGGTCACCAGCGGCTGTGGTCTCTCCACGCAGCAATGTACCACCAATTGCATCCAAAACCAAGTTTATGATTCGCACGCTCCCAAAGGACTGCAACCCGACGCCAGTGACCGCGCACGCTACGACGACCACTGCCAGTGGTAGCGCACAGTCGCTGCTATCGCCCACTACTGCACGTCGCCTGTCGCATTCAAACTCCACACTCCACACAGCTGCTACTACGAGTACAAGCGACAGTGATGCGCTCCCGGACGACAATCCGTTTGACGACATCACCGAGGCAAAGCTCGTACGTTTGACGTCCGATCTACTTCACTCTATTCTCAGTTGTCGATTCGTCCCCAGGGCTCTTCATTCACGTGTCGATATGCCCTCTTCTCAATCTCTATTCCCTCTACTTGCGCTCTAGCGAACACTCAGTGGCCAGTCCGACTTGTCGCGCGTGACGCACCTCGAAATGACAGTCGACGCAGGCAAACAGTCGGTTGAAGCAATCGGTGAGTTGCTGCCAGCGCTGCAGCACCTGAAGCTCCAGCGCAGCACGTTGCACTCGTTTCGTGACCTCGGGACGTCGCTCCACGCACTGCGGATTCTTTACGTCATGCGCAGCGGTATCAGCGACCTTGATGGCATTGGCGCACTCGCCGGCTTGCAGGAGCTCTACCTCCAGTACAACGACATCAGTGACCTGAGTCCGCTCACGCTCCACGACGAGATCCAAGTTATCGGTGCGGCTCGCAGCGTAGTGGCTCTCTACTTTTATTGCGCTATGATACACTGACTGGTGGCTGTCAACTCCTTGTTCAACAGACCTGGAAGGCAACTGTGTGACGGACGTCGGTCAGATCGAGCAGCTCGGTACGTCAGCCGTTTTGTTTTGACTGGTGCTCTCTATTAGACTACCTCTTTCACTAACCGATGGACTCGTACAATGTCGACTTGTGTATCTGTGGGCTTCACTGAACGATCTCTCTTGGTGCTCGCTAGCGTTCTGTGCGCAGCTCACGACGCTCACGCTCGAAGCGAACCCAATTTGTCGCATTCAACCGTATCGACAGATCGTTGTGAACGTCCTCCCACAGCTCACGACGCTCGACGATCAGGTCGTGACTGCAACTGAACGCACGAAGCTTTCGGACGACGCGATCGACGCAGCGATCGAACTGCATCGCAACGAACTTCAAGCTGCGAGTTGCATACCAACAACGATCGACGACCGTGCGATGATTGCCGACAGCATTAAAGCGGTCAGCCACATGGACGTCCAGAGCCCTCGCACACTGGCGCGAAACGTCAGTACACAGCGCATCAGCAATGCCGACACGATTGCTGTACGTTGTAGTCTTTGACGCTGTTCGGTAAGAAAGAACAGGACGTACTGACATCCCATCACTACATGCTGTCAATCTATACGACGCATCAACAGGACACGCTCCGCAACAACGACTCGGGCAGTAGCTTGACGCACGGGACGGACATTGTGTTTGCTGGCAACGTCACGAGTTCGTTGCGTCGCCATCGGAGTAGCGAGACCGAGTCGACCGACCCGCACCTTGCAGCATTTGCGCTGTTGCAAGTGCAGACCCAGCAACAGCCACCGTTTGCAAGCAGCAGTAGCAGTCGTCCGCTGTCGCCACCTACTCATCAAAATCGCCCCAAGACACCAATGGACCGACCGAAGACACCGGCGCGCATGTCGATTACTGAGACGCTCGACCGTGCAAACGAACTTGAGACGCACAAGTCCCGCGATGCGATCCTGCACGAACTCAAAGCGTGGCAGCAGGAAGGCACTGTATCCCAGCTTGGCGCAACGCACTGTGTGCGTGAGCATGGCGGCAGCAATAGTCCGTCTTCGAAGACGACGACGACGACGGCAGCAGCGGCGCATCGGACGTCCGCATCGCGTTCCTCTGCAGCTGCTAGTGAGCATCGTCGACCAAGCACTTCGGCCGGCGTCCTGCGCAACGGTGCGAGCGTCAAAGAGGCGTTTGTCGAGCCGAGTGCCAGCAATAGCAGCAACAGCGCCAGTAATAGTAGTGCGGTAGCGCGCGTGCCGCTGCATCGCCGCTCAGTGTCGTCGACTGGCGGTGGCAGCAGCAGCAGTGGCCACGTCGACATCTTGATCCTCGACGAAGGCGACGAGCGACGACCGTGCTCGCCGACCAAGTCGTCGAAAGGTATCTTTACAACGACCCCAGCGCCTAGCATTCCAAACAGTGCGAGTAGTCGCGAGTGGAACTTGGCAGCACTTGCGCCAACGCTCGACCTATCGACGGCCGAGGCGTCGTGGCGCAACTTCCCACAGGCAACAGCTACGACCAGTAGCGCTCAGCCGAACGACCGCGTGTTCCAGAAGACGCCTCGTTTCGGTAATGATACCAACGACGATGACGCGCACAACAGCGACTCGAGCGGAAGTGACAGTGAGCACGATGCTGCTGGGTCGCGCAGTCGCACGCAGCGACTCGCAGCGCGGACGACGCAGAAGAAGAAAACACCAGCAGTCAAGACGACGTCCGTAGCAACCGCGCCAGCGACGCTTTCGATGGCATCGAGCGCCACGTTCTTCAACGTTGCTGCGAGCCTCGATGCGATCGACAAGTGGCGCGACGGCATGATGGACGACGACGACGACAAGACCACAGCGACGATTGTCCGCGTGAATGCGTATCAACCCGAGTGCATCTCGCCAACGTCAACGTCTGCTGCTGTCGTCACCAGCAGCAGTAGCAGCAGCGCTGCCGTGCGTGACGGTAGCGAGGCACTAGCAGCAGCAGCAGCACGCACTCCAACTTCAGTAAACCAGCACCAGGAAGTGTCGATTGCATCCGAGCCGCAAGCACTCGAGGCATTATCACCTACAGCACTCGGCCCTGCCAACTACGAGACCGACGAGCGCATCGTCGCGTACTTTCGCACAAAGCACAAGATCGTTGCGGAAACGAAGACGCGCGATGGTTTTCGTCGCTACTTTCGCGGCATTGAAGCCGAGCGCCTCGAGCGGATCCTCACGCTCGTGTTTGCAGACGCCGAGAAAGTCCGTCGACGACTGCAGCTCATGAATGGGTTCTATCGCCACGAACTCAGTAGTAGCTAGTAGGCGAAGCGTGACGAAGAGTGAGAGAAGGAGAGAGCGAGAGTACAGAGACGCGCAGCACCGCCTGTATATTGAATCACAGTAACGAATGACAACAACAATGACAACAACGACAGTGTTGTATTTGCTTCGTACGATGGACTGAACGGAAGAGCGTGCAATGAAAACAACAGCAAGGACGAGTCCAATCGACCGCTTACGATCGGTAGTCGGCGTTGATCGCCACGTACTCGTGCGTGAGGTCGATCCCCAATACGCGCGCACGTTCGGTGCCAATGCCTAAGTCGACGTCGATCTGTTTGATGTGGTTGTGTGTTCATGAGGCAATTTCATGCATAGACGCACCCATATATTGCAAACAAATGGAACATACCTCGACAAACTTGCCATGTGGTGGGTAATCGTGCGACGTGACGTCCAGACCACCGCGCGTCGGCTCGGTGAGCTGCGCTTGTCGCATGTGGTCGATCAGGAGCTGTTCAATGTCGCTGTTCAAGACAAACTCGCCGCTCTCAAAGATCGTGATGCCCCCGACGCGGATCTTCATGCGCCGCGTAATGTCGACGTCCTTGTGGTGCGTCCCAATGTACTTGCCGACGGCCATGACGAGCCGCCCGACGTTCGGGTCGTTCCCAGCGACGGCGCACTTGAGCAGTGGAGAATTCACGATCGACTTGCCGACGCCTTTCGCCATGTCAGTCGATTGCGCGCCACGCACGACGACGCGCATGACGTGATGCGCGCCTTCGCCATTGCGAACAATGTCTTCACACAAGCCTTGACAGACGTCCTGGAGCGCTGTGCGGAACGCATCGAGCGTCGCCATGTCGAACGGGATCTGGTCGGACGACACGATCGTAACCGTGTCGCTCGTACTCTGGTCCGTATCGATGCTCATCGCGTTGAATGTATCCCCAACGACGTCGGTCAGGAGTTGTCGGAGGACGTCGCGTGGGATCGACAAGTCTGTGTTGCGTTATGAGAGAGAGAGAGAGAGCGAGAGAGAGAGAGCGCGAGTAGGATAAAGCAGTGGGGGTAGTGTGTAAGCTACAGATAAAGGAGACAACGGACGACGATGTTCATGGCGACAAACCTGTGAGGATGTACGAGAGCATCGTCGCCTAATGTAGGAGAAAGAGGAAAAGTGAGTCCATGCGGTTGCAGCAATACATATCTATCTATATATATATAATACGCAAGACGCACCATGTTGGGTTCAATCATCCCCGCGCCTTTGGCAATGCCCGTGATCCGCCCGCCGCAGACGTCGACTGATCGGATCTTCGGGTACAGATCTATCGATATCAACAACCGCGTTAGCCATCCGGCAGTCGATGAAGGCAAGCAAGCGGTATGGACACACCAGTCGTCATGATGCCTTCTGCGGCTGGCAACACTGACTCGGACTGGAGGTTCTCGACGAGGTATGGGATGTTCTCGATCATCGCATCGACTGGGATGCGCCAGCCAATGACACCCGTTGAGCTCGGGAGCACGAGGTTCCCACTGTCGAGGCGCAAGTGCTTCGCGAGTGCGTCACAGACCTCTTGGGCGTCCGTGATGCCACCGCCACTAGCACAGACGTTCGAGATCTTGTTGTTCACGAGGATCGCACCGAGCTTTTCTTCACTGAGACGCTTGCGGCCAACGATTACTGGCGCACCTGGGAACGCGTTCTGGGTGAATACAGCACCGAAGAGCGACGTCGGTTTGATCGGTTTGATCAGACTCAGCGTCATCGTCGATGGCAAGTGCGGTGCCTCCTGTGGTACAAACTCGAAGCTCTTGGTGGCGACCGAGAAGCCCCATGGCAAGCGACTCTGGTGCGTCGACAAATAGTCCATGTACTCGTGACGTGAGTCAAACACGAACGCATGGCCGTGCGTCGAAAAGTGCTGTGTGATGAGCACTGGTGCAGAAAGTGTGCGTTGTTTTGGCACTAAGGGTGCGTGCAGACGAGCGAGGCGCAGCATTGTTGCAGGTAGTAGCAGCAATGTGTTGTGAGGTGTTGCTGCTTGTGGTAAATGCAGCGGTCGAGTGAAGTGACAGCGACCAAGGAGCGTCGACCGCACGTGCTTGCTTTGTGGTGCTGCGCAAACGATTTGCACTGATTTTGCTTCAGAAAGACTTCGCCACAAGATTTGCACATCAAAATTCCGTCAATCGCACAGATTTACTACAAACAAACGAAAATAATATGTATCCCGCCACTGTACTGCCTAAATGAACTTCCGTTGTAATGATCAACTTGTGTCGTTTCAAAAAATCGACAATTCAGTTCACAAGTGGCTGAAGTGGCTGCGCTGCATTAATACAACATGACGTCACTGCGTCAGTGCGTACTGCTGCCATAGCGCGTGCGTGTCAAGAACGCGCTGCCAATCATCAAGAGCGCACTCATGTTCAGTCTGCTCTTTGGCCTCGATCTCGGCGACGCGCCCTTCAAGCTGCTCAACGTGGACGTCGCCGACTCGTTCCACTTTCGCACAGGCAGCAACCTCATGTTCCAGGCAGCGCCAGTTGTGACGATTACGACGGCGCTTAGCGACACGCTCACGTCTGGGTGGCCATCGTTTTTATCACGCTGCGACGCGATTACACCATTCTGCGGTGGCGAGGACAGCACGTTCTTCCTCAGTGCATTTCTCAGCAACTGCACGCTCGACAGCACTGCTGCGCTGACCATACCCTCGCTCTCTGAGCCGCCAGCAGCAGCTGTAGCAACGAAACGGATGTCGTTGATACTCGTCGCGGATGTCCGCGTCGACTCGCTCGTGTGGGCAAGCTGCAAGCTGCTGTACATCAGCCGCCGATCTGCCACGAAAACATTGTCGCCAACTTTCATGCACGGTATGCGATTCACGCTCCTGACATTCCGGAAGACTGGATGGCACCGATTGCGAGTGCAGCTGAAGAAGAGCTCTTGCGGCTTCTAGACCTTGTGAGCTTCAGCATCCCGATACACGCGATCGTGTGCGGTGAGGTGTTTGCATTCGACCCACAGCGCGTTTATAGCCGATATGTATGGCTGTGCGAGTCCCAATCTGCATCGCAGTGAGTTTATCAGGCGTGATGGTCCGTCGATGTGGTGACGTACGCTCGCGCATCTATTTTGCCAGTGTGTTTGCGCATGGGCGAGTGGGAGGAAGTGACGTCCCGCTTGCGCTCAAGGAACACGGTGATGATGATGGCGACAGCGACAACGACAACAAGGACAACCACACTGTCGAGAATGGACAGTGCGAGCAGCAACAGTAGCGCTGCTCTCGCTATAGTGGAAACATTACTGACACTGCAGCAGTGGTTACATCGACAGCACTATCGTCGATTCTGCCGCCAGCAGAACTGCTGCATCGTACAAACGCGGACGTGATGCCAATCCATGCGTTCCAGTGACAGCAACGACGCAGCATCCATTCTCTCCTCCTTTTTTTATTTGTACACGCTGTGCATACTACAGATGGAGCCATGGATGTACATTTGCTTGTCGATAGTTGCGGTCGCTACGTGCCACGTGCACTGAGCTTCTGCAGGAGCTTCGAACCGCCGCCGCTAGGCTTCGGGCGACTCGGTCCGCGGTTCACGCGATTGAGTTTGTTGGGTTCGTTGTCAGCAGGTGACGGCTACGAAAGGCAGCCAAGTAAAGCAGCATCCGTATGAGACAACAGTGTCAGTATGTACACAAAGTGCAGGCGTATATCAGAGGGAGACTGATCGCATGCAGCAACGCACCTGTCGTGGTCGTTTTGGCGGCTCCGGTCCACCACTGCTCTTGCCTGCCCGTGACGAGTCGTCGCTGCCTGCCCCTCTACTGCCAAGCGCACGCTGAAGTCGGTGGTCCTCGCGCGCTTCTACGACCGTCGTTGTCCAGAGTGCCTCCCACGCACGGTCGCGCGCACTGGCGTCTGAGTTGTCGGTGCCATGAAAGAGCGCCATGATGTCCCGAAAGTCCATTTTCTTTGGCGCGAGTGACTCGGCCTCTTTTGCCATCAGTCGAGTTTCGTCGTCGAGTGCGAGCCGAGGTGGTGGTGGTGGAGCTGTCCGCGGCGGCGCTGCTGGCGACGACGTTGCCGAATTGCTCTTCATCACCTCGATGTTGTTGATTGTTTTTGCAGTTTGTTGTAGACAACGCAATCTACAGCCTATTTAATAATATATTTTGTGCAACAATTTGTATTTCAAGATATTTTATGTGCATGTCAAAATGTGGCCTTACAAAGCTGGACAACTTGCATCAGCCCATCGTTGCACGAATGCTCGTGCTCGACGGCTTTGCTTTGCGCAAAAACATGTGCGCCGCCGTGTGCACAGCGGGTTTGAGTGCATCCGCCGCGGCATCGAGCGACGACGTGCGAGAGCGAGCACCACCACCACCGTTGCCCTCTTGCTGGTGCTTCTTGTGCATCTTGCGCAGTTCGGCAAGCAGTTCGTCAAAGCCGCGCCCGAAGCTTAGGTCATCGCCAAACACAAAGAACCGCCGACCTTCCTGTTCGAACAACGACGCGAGCGTCGTGTCCAAGAGCTTTGGGCGTTTCGTAAAGTACACGGGGACGACGATCTTCCCCTTGTCCTCGGCGAATGCCAGTTGGTCGCTCACGAGTTCGGTCTTGATGCTCTTTTCAGACAGCACAACCACAAAAATTGCGCTCTGGAGGATCGCGTCCTTTGCGGCAAGAATCCGCGCTTTCATGCTCGAGACGTTCGTCATCGAGTCAACGACGACTGGGAGCTGATGGCGTCGGAGTTCGGTACATAAATCTGTCACAAACTCGCGGTGGCAATCGCCGTGCGACAAGAAGATCGACAGCAGATTGCTGCCACTGCCGCCGCCCATGACCGTGTGGTTGCTCGAGCGCGCAATGACGTCGTTCACGATGCCGTCGAGCGTCCGGCGCCGCATCGATCCGCTTTTCCCGAGCTGCTGTTGCCGGGCGCTCGATGGCGACGAGAGGCGCTGTAGTGCAGCGGCTGCAGCGTCGCTGCGATTGCCACCCACGCCGCTGCGCGTACTGGGGAAGAGCATCGACAAGCTCGCGCTCTGTCGCGACAGCAGCAACGACGGCGACGACCGCAAGCTCGTCGACGGGATCATCGGACCGGTCCCGCCGAGTGCGAACGGCATGAGCTCGTGGCCACCGAGGCGATGGAGCTCGACTTCGTCCCGTAGACCGTCGACGAGGCTCCGGAGACTTGCTTGGAACTTGGCGTCGTCGAGCTCAAACTCAATGTGTTGCACGAGCTCGATCGCCGATGCGTCAATCGTGTCGGCAGTGGTCGCAGTCGTCGACGCTGCAGCTGCTAGCGTTGCTGCTGGCGGTGGTGGTGGCGATGCGACCATTGTGTGGCTCGCCGTCACGGCGTCGCGGAACGGGACGATCTGGCGCGTGTACAAGTACACTTGGAGCTCCTCGGACATCGTCATCGCGTCACACGAGATCGCAACGACGGGTACTTGGTTCTGCTTTGCAAACGCGAGTTCCTCCATACACACGTTGCTCTGTTCGTACCCGACGCTCAATACACACACGACCGCAGACGCGTGCTTCATCACGTCCATCGACCGCTTTCCGTCGTCCGCCGCGTCGCGCATGAACACTGTGATGTAATGCTCCTCGATGCCCGCACGGACGCGGTCAGCAAACTGCCGGAACGCCGGATCGAACGACAATACGACGTCGACGCAGTTGCCAGCGACCTTGACCGCGTACTGGAGTTCTGCGGAGGCGCAGCACTCGACTGCTTTGTGCCCGAGACCGTTCGTAGCGTACAGATCCGCATGGCCGCGCTGCAGCAACGCGAGTGCGACGTCCCGATGGCCTAACCGGAGCGCCAAGTGCAAACACGTATCTTCGTACTCGTTCAGGACGCACGCGTTGATGTCGACGCCGTAGTGCACGAACAGCTCGACGCACGCGCCGTCGACGAGGCCGCCGATGACACTAAACGCCAGTGGCGTCAGCCCGTGCATGTCGAGCAGCAGCGGGTCGGCGCCATGCACGAGGAGCTCTTCGACTGCGCCAGTGTGATTGTGCCGCGCGGCCCAGTGGAGTGGTGTCCGACCGACGCTGTCGCGTGCGTTCACGTCCGCACCGTGCGTGAGCAACTCGGTGATGACCGCACGGCGGCCCATGACCGATGCCCAATGGAGCGGCGTGCGGCGATGGACGCCGACCATGTACTCGCCCAGTCCGTCCGGGTTGATCCCCCACGCAAGCTTGTGCTTGACGCCTGCGAGGTCGCCAGCAGCTGCTGCTTCATGGAGCGGCGTGAGCGCAACGTCGGCGCCCCAATCTTCCAAGACGCTCGCTAATTCGCGACGGTCCTTGAGCTGCGCGCGCTGGAGAACGGTCGTGCTCATTGCGCTGCCACGTCCTGGGACGACAAAGATATTGGCGCGATGGCGAATGAGGCACTCGATGACGTCCGTCGAGTCGCATAGAAACACCGGCGTCACGCGCATCGAGTGCGAAAACACGCTCGTTTTTGCGACTGTATCTAAATTCGCACCGTACCGGACGAGGAGATCGATCACTTGCGTATGGCCCGTGAGCACCGCAACGTGGAGCGGCGTCCCGAGGACGTGCGTGATGTTCGCAACGCGCGCGTGGCAGATCTCGTACAGCAACTGTAGATCGAACGATGCGCCAGCGATCTTATCGAGGAAGTTCGGGTTCAACCCGGCGTCTAGTAACAGTTCAACCATGCGGACGTCGTCCATGCGACACGCGACGTGCAGCGGATTCCGCGTCGAGCGTGCAAACGACCAGAGGATCCGCATCGGCGTGTTGTACATGTCAAGTAGTAGCAACTGCAGCTTGAGCTTCGACCCGAGGACGCGCTCCGCGTGTTGCAAGAGCACTTCGACGAGGTGGTAGTCGCTCGCAACGACAGCGTCGTAGAGCGCACTGCGGAGATTGCGCTCGACGGCTTTCGCGGTCGATCCGAGCAAGAGCTCGTCGTCGTGGACGCTGCTCATGCTGCACGTCTCGAGGTTCGGTTGCAGCAGTCGCGCTTGGACGTCCGTGCTGCTGCTGCTGCCGCTCGGTGGTGGCGACGTGGTGGTGCTCGAAAACGCAGACGCGTTGTCGGTAACAGCGCTCGTAGGCTCCTCTTCTTCGAGGCCAGCGCCAAGTTGGAGCTGCTGGTGCGTCCGTAAACGATCGAACTGGAGCGTCTGGAGGATGATACAGAGCGCAGCAATGCCTGCTAACAACGTCGTTCCGTCGACGAGGTAGTTGCGCCAGAGCTCGCCGAGTTCGCTGTGGACCCAAAAGACCGTGAGCAACAACCCGACGATCCACGCGAGTGACACGGTCTGGAAGATCACGATCGCTTCGCACACGACGAGCACAGCCGAGCGATCGAGTTGGAGTTCGTGCCGCCCTTCGTGGTCCGCGCCATGCGCTGCGAGCCGCAAGAACGAGAACGAACTCGTGCGATTGTCACTCCGGTGGATCGCGCCGTAGTTGTGAAAGATGCTCGGACCGTTGCCCTTCTTGTCGCTCGGACGCTCGCTGTCGTTGCTCGTTGTGACTGCCGCTGCTGCGAGCGCTACGTCGTTGGTATCATCGATGTCGTTGTCCGGTGTTCGGATCGAGTAGAGCTGTACGTTTGGTAGCGCTGCGACGCCGAGCACGATGTTCAGCACCTGGATCGCGACCCAGAGCCAGAGCACGAACGTCTTGTTGCCAAAGACGCAGAACAAGCAGAGCGAGATGAACGAGCAGAGCGTTGAGAGCGCAAGACGACCGGTGTAGTGTGTGTTTGCGAGCTGGAAACGCGCGTCGACGCCGCGCCAGAACGTGCGCGAACGCGAGAGCGGTACTTTTGACGTCGTATCGCTCGGTTCGTCCGTTGCGTCAGCTGTTGCCATATCGACTGTCTCGACTCCGCGGTTGCTGTTGCGTCTTGTGATAGTGCTTTTCACACCGGACGTGACGCCGGTATCGGTGATCGCAAGAGCGCTCATCGCGACACCTGCCTCGCTTGTCGTCCTTGTCGTCTGCTCTTCGCTGGTTTACTCTTCGCACCCACTCACACACCAAACACAATCACAAACGCAGTTGCCATGCAAATCAAATCAGTCTGAATGTTAATATTTTATTTTGCACTCAAATACCTAGCTCTAGTTTTAGAACGCGAGTACTGTCGTCGCACTGTCGTCGCGCTGTCGCTTACATCGACCGCATGATCACGAGATTCTGGAACACAGCTCTTGTGGTGACGAGCAATGTTCGAACACGACCAGCTGCGGCCGCAACGGTCACAATCAACACGCTCGTGGTTGCGGATGTGGTTGTAAAACTGCTTCTTCGATGTAAACGTCTCGAGCGTTGTACACATCGTTCAGGAGAGGATCGGTCCAGGTGGTGGTGGTTGGCGAGGTGTACCTTAAGCTTCTGGTTAGAAGCGTACGTCTTGACGCAGAACGGAGCGTACGGACACACACAGCGAGCCCTCGTGGGGGAGATTTGGTGGAGGTGTTCAAGGAGAGAGCACTCATACTCCTCGCCCACTGGTTTGCTTAATCACATACAAATCCGGTCGCAATGAAATCAGTAAGATGACAAAGAAAGAATAATACAGTGCGCGTGAAAAAGTTAGGGACAGAGTAAAAAATCAGAAAATTTTCGATTTTTTCTTTAATACTGCGTTTGCGAGCGTGAAATTTTGATAAATGATAGAGCGTGTTGCGCTCTCTTTGGAAATATAATTTGAGCTTGAAACAAGCAAGGAGTCCCTCAGGACGGTCATTTTAAGTGAGACCCATTTTTTTAGGACGCGACAAAATGATAGGGACACCTTGTATTGGCGCACTTTGACGGGGCATCTACTGTGATTTATTGCGTGCATTCATGTTCAGTGGTTTTTCCTGGCTTACAAAAGCTTGTGCCATTGTTATATTTGCAACGGGGGCACAACAGCGATGGTCAGAGCACCGGGTCTGGCAAAGATCGAGCAAGGCAAGATCCTGACCTATGTGACAATGAAGATGTCGGTGCGAGCGATCGCGAAGGCCATCAACAAGTCCAAGAACGTCGTCCTAGCGTTTCTGAAGGACCCAGATACGTACGGCACCAAAAGAGCACTGGGTGACCGCGAACGTTGAGCACGCGTGAGTTGACGCGACTCAAGCGCTACGCGTCGACAGGCAACTACTCGGCTAACGACCTCAAGAAGGAGCTTTCTATCAACGCAAGTG
>JAADXH010000976.1:0-14794 GCA_023337595.1 Globisporangium camurandrum | reverse complement strand
GTGTTGTTCTCGCTAGTGGCTTAGCGAGCGAAAAAGTCGCTGCAGCCCATGCACACAAGTCGTTCGTTGAAAGCACTAGGTTCTTGTTACGGTAAGCGCGCAACGCAGCCTTTTGAGCGAGCGTCAATCGGACGCGCGTTGCTTTGGTCATGCTGGTTGATGTTGGTTGATGTTGTTTGCTGTTTTTTGTTTTGCGCGATACCAAGTCTTTTATCGAATTAAGAAGTGATTGGCATCACAAAATACAGGGTATGCAACAACTCAGGTGACGGTATTTTGAGAGATACCTGTAATTCAACGAAGAGTAAAAGAGTGGTACCAACTGACAGCAAAACGAACAGAGTCTGGAAGGCAAGGCTGTGGTATGTTGCTGGATCTGAATGAATTGAATTGGACGCGTGACAGCGCTCGTCGCTGTATATGTGGCCTCCTTCCAGTTGGACGTAACGATACTCTAAATATGTTGTTGGTAGTCGTGATAGTTTTACTAAACATATATCAGTGGTGCAAATGACCTGGCAGTTTAGAGCGCTGCAGAAACATCAACGTAATTGATACCAAATTTGTGTACTTCACAAAATACACGAACACGCCAATATCACAACTGTTAGAGCTACATCGAAAATTAATGCACCAAGTGCGCACAAACACATACTACGATACAATTCTTTTGATTCGTTACCTTTTCCCATGGTATACACTTAATTTAATTAGTGTTACTCTCACACACAAGATGTTATTCTATGAGCTAAAAATGGAAGTGGCAGTCAAGACGAGTTTTGATTAATGCATTATATAGTTGTGCAGTAAGGGTACATGTGTTGTCAGTGTATAGTCTCACCCAATATATTTAAGTACTATATTTCAGTGTGGTGTACTTCACACCACATAAGAAGACGTCATACTCACAATGTATTGAGCGATATGTGGTATTACAGGCGCCGAAAAAGTACCTCCAAATGAATTCAATCGTAATTTTCACGTGTTCATCGAATTTTTCCAGTGTACCCATATTTGTATACAGCGGTTGTACCACGGCGAGGCATCCACCGTAGACGGCATACTACTTTTACAATTTGCTCTACAACATCTGACTAGACTTAAATATGTCCATTTTAAACAACTGCACATAAAATGCAAGACATTCAAGTTTTGGTATGTATCCTCGCTTCAATTGCAATTCATTGGACGATGCTTGAACATTTTGTGTGGCATTCTTGTGGAATCAAATGATGTTTGCGCCATGAGCGTTGCTTTCGTCAACCAGATAGTATTCGAGCGAAAAATGTTTCTGCTTGTGTTGTTAACTATTGCAAAAGCAAATGATTGCATCATCTGCAAAGATCGAGCGGCAGTGAGAATGATTTAGTGTGTCTTGCTGCATTTTAAACGATACCAGCTATTTTTCAGATTGTTTGGCTAAGATGTGGTGATGTACCACACAATAAGTATGAGGAAACTTTAAATAACAAAAATTGGATGATTCTGCATGATGTTCCATTGGTGTTTTTCTGCAGCGCTGGAAAATGATTAAACCATGTTGATCACACTATATAGCGACTTAGTATGTGGGGCGTGGATAAGCGTACGTGCGATGCCGCGACGTCTATTGCACAGATAACTCTATCGAGTGTAGCCTATTCAATCTCGCTCTCTTCTTTCCTACTCTCGCTCTCTTCTATCCTACTCTCTCTCTCTCTCTCTCTCTTTCGTACACCGTACGTAAGTTCCTTCGTGTCAATCTACACTAGACGATTGTATAGCGAAAAAGTATGTGTGATACCGAATATGTAGTTGAATTCTGATACTTGTACGGGAATGCTTATAACGGGGTGATAATTTGTGCTTAATAGAGATGCGACGGATTAGACATGCTTACCATCACCCACACCTGAGACCAATAAGTAGTCATGATACGTATATTTTGACCAGTTACATTACAGACTAGTAGTGATAGCGTTTCGATTTTGATACCGCAATGGCTTGGGCGAAGCGTGATACGATAGAAGCCCGTTTCTTCACACACACTTTCTACCAAGCTTAGTCATCTGGTGCGTCAGCATTCATATCCAAAATACCTAAATTATGTAAACAGCGTAGTTGAAGTTGTAGTTTCGCCATAGACGACACAACACAACATAGTACACTTGTCTACTCTCTTAAAAATGATACCTATTCGGTAACACCCTCTAATATAAAGACACAAGAATGCTCCTAGCAACAAATAAATATAGTTGTGGTACAGTATTTGTGTAAATATGTAAAATCGGATCTGATTTTATCATTTGGTATTCCGAATTGCATTTACTTAAATCAACAAATACCATTTTTCAATGTGAAACGATTAATTATTTAAATCGTTGAAGTATTGATAAAACCAATACGTCATTGCAGAGCTCGGATATTAAAGCAATTATCCAGCACAAAATGAAACATGTGTTAGCAACCTACTTGTATACAATGGTACCATTTAGAAACAACCTAAATGTAAGAAATGAAAGCGTGCAGATCATTGGCCAATCGAACATTGAAATTAAGATTGCTTTAGTGAAATGTGCCATTTGCGTTAACACATAAAGTTGGTGGCTTACATCAATAGTTGTAAGCGCTGCTCAAGCAATATGCGTGTAGCTTTGGAGCTAGAATTTGTCTACACACCATCCTATATATGTAAGTATGTATTCGCATTAAGATGGCTGATGCGCATTAACATACTTAAGCAAAGCGAGCTTGTACACCATTTGTATCGGATTTTTGCTAGGAAAACCTGGATTAAACATAGAGAGCGATAGCACTATTTTAGTCCGTATATCATATCGCAACACCTGTATTGACGTGGCTTGATGCATGTCATACATCACAACATCATCACCTTGTACGTTAACAAGACTTTGTTGTGATCGTGCATATATGATGCAGTCGCCCATACACGATGTTTTGGCTGCTTGAATGGTATTGTTCCTTGTCCTATCGTTTTTGGGGTCATAAATGGCATTTTTCAATATTTAGATGTCTTAATTCGTGTGTTTGTCTGATGAAGCCGCTCTAACAAAGCTGCTATCGGTAGTTTACCGGTACAATCAAGCTGTTTACCGGTAATGAAAAGTGTTGCACTGTAGTGTGTTTCCCTACATTTCACTTACCTAAGCAATCGACAACCGGCAGATGGATGGCGCGCTGGCAATGGACATCGAGAGCAACGACAGCAGCGACCACAATGGCGTTCGTGGGCACACCTCGGCAGCAGCAACAATGCGTGCTGCGCCGCCGCCGGATGCCAGCGCGCTCATGGAGATTCTCATGGACGACGACGACCTCGACGCAATGGTCACGTCGTCCGAGTTTGGTACGTCCGACGACGTGCCCGTCGCAGCGCAGATTTCGCACTCGCAGATCATCGAGAAGCAGGCGCAGACGATTGCAAAGCTCGAGCGGCACGCAGCGCGCGCTCGTGAGTACAAAGAGCTCACGAAAGTCAAGCTCAAAGAAGCAGCAGCGCGACTGCGTGAGTACCGTCTCAAAGTCGACGCACTCGTGCGCGAGAACGCGCAGCTCCAGAAAGCGCACACTGCAACCGAGCGCAAACTACGCGCAGCAGCCACAAAAGCAGCCAAGACGAACAGCAGCAGTCACGACAGCACAGCGCCTGCAGCGCTGTTGGAGGCAGCAACAGCAACAGCAGCAGTCGAAGCGCCTGCAACATCCACACGAGGTGGTCGTGGGAGTCGCAGTGGCGGCCGTGGCACTACACGAGGTGGCCGCAGTGCGCGAGGCGATCGTAGCAGCACTGCACGTGGTCGTAGCGTCGTAGACAGCGACGCAGCGCTTGCGCCACCACACACTGTCGAATTACCAGAGGCGGCACCTCGAACGACCGATGCAACACTAGTGCCAGCAGCACTAACGTCGCGTACGAAGCACGGAAAGAGCCGATCGTGCCGTGCAACGTCGCCTGCTCCAGCGATCGAAATGCTGCCGTTGCTCGAAACGCCGCCGATAATCGACCGATCGACAGCGCAGGGTCCAATTAGTGACACAGCACGCGATGCAGCACGCACACTGCGCAACGACGATACTGCGCATACAGCGACAGCAGCAGCCGTCCTGTCGCCCACGCGTGCGTCGCCCCGCCGCAACTTGCGCCGTCGACGCGCTGAATCACAAGCAGCCGCAGTTGATGCCGTTGCAACGACTGTTGTTGCGCTCGATCCGTCGCCCATCGTTGCTGTCGGGCGCCGTTTCAACAAACGAAGCGCTACCGCGCGTCCATTGGACGTTGCAGCGATCGACGACGACGACGACAACGACGACGACAACGACGACGTCAGCAGCAGCAATACAACACAAGTTAAACGCGCACGTCATTTGAAAGACAGTCATGACAATGAGACGAAAGACAGCGACGCTGTGATGGAAACGGCTGTTAAAGCAGTGCTTCCGAGCGTCGACGGCGCTTCTCGTTCAGACGCTGGACGGTCAGACGCTGCATATGAACCAGCGTCAATGAGCGTCGACGGCGGGAATACAATCGACGATGCAGTTGCTGCTGCAGAGTGTGATCGATCGATTGAAGTGGCGAGCGGACTTGCAACAGTTGCAGCAGCAGCAGCAACGTCGTCACTGGAAGAACGGCGATACAGCAGCAGGAACAAGGACAACAGCGATGCGATTGCAGCTGCGATCGACGATGAATTAGCGAGTAGCGACGAGAACAACGACGACGACGACGACAACAGCTTTGAAGCGACCGACGATTGTGCTGAGAACGATGCTGTGGACGCCAGTGCAGACGATCCGATCGACGCAGCACTGAACGACAACAGCGACAGCAACAAGGACGTCGATAAGGAGGCTGGTGGTGGGAAGGAAGCTGCATGCGACAATGTTACAGCGCCGTTTTTGTTTGACGCGGATTCGACGGATGAAGCGACGCATGCGTCGCCTCATGAGAGGCGCGGCGTTGGAGTCGCACGCGTCGATTTGTTACCGGATGCGCTTCCGATGGCGATTGAGACGCTCGATACTGCAGAAGACGCCGTCGTACATGCAGCTGTTGTAGGCGGAGATGTTGTTGCGACTTCTGCTGCTGCTGCTGCTGCTGGTTCGTCTGCTGTCACATCGCACGTGGTGCTGAGCCAGAGCAAAGGCAAGGACGACGTTGTTTGTTTGGAGAGTGCGCCTCTAACAGCAGTTGCATTGTCCCCACCAATTGCAATACAACGATCGGTCGTGTCGAACAATGCGACACTACGAGCGACGTCACGTGCGATGACTCGCGAGACGACTGCAGCGTCGTTTGGTATGGAACAACCGAAAGCGCCACTGGACAAGCGCAGTAGTAGAGACGATCTAATTGCTGCTGCGATCGATGATGAAGTAGCGGGTCGTGGTGACGACAAAGAGAACGACAAGAGCTTTGAAGTGATTGATCAATCAGCAGTGCCGTTTGCTGTCGAGACGACATGCGAATTGACTGCACCAGGTACGAACGACGCGACGCGCGAGTCGCTGTTGTTGGCACCTGCCAGCGTCGTTGATGCCGTGGTGCCACGCGCCGCTGCTGCATTGGATGTCGCGATCGACCATGCAGACGATGCCGCAGCACGTGCCGCATCGCACGTGGTGCAGACAACGCCAACGACCAACAAAGACGACGACAACGCGCATGATGGGGATAGCGACAGCGCCATTGCTGTCACAGTCGTGTCAACTGCGTTCGTTTTACAACCAGCGTCGAACGTTGCGACGCCAGCAGCAGCCGCAACGTCCGCTATAAACAAATCTGCAGCATTATTGAAAGCTCCACAGCTGACGCCAGAGCTGACGTTACGAAAGTGCAACAGCAGCAGCAAAGACGATGCGATTGCAGCTGCGATCGACGATAAACTCGCACGTAGCGACGACGATGCAAACGACGACAATTTGGAAATACACGATGCTCAGGATGCTGTGGACGCCAGTGCAGTTGATGTAATCGACGACGATTATATGGCGCCGGACGCGTCAGCGAACGATTCGACACGCGATACCACAAAACAGGATTCGATATACGACGATCTGGGGGTTGCAAGACAAGCTGCTGCTGCTGTACGATCCACAAAACCAATTGGAATTGTCCTGGAAGGGCAGCAGCCGCTCGCATCGTCGCTGATACGAGCAACTGTGCCAATCTACGATGCGATTGCTGCTGCGATTGATGACGAGTTGGCGAGTAGCGATAGCGACGACGATAGCGACGACATTGTCGATCGCGCGGTTCCAGTGGATCCTGCTGCAGTGGCATCATCGGTCGCTCCTGCACACGATCCAATTGGCGCTGCGATCGACGCCGAACTCGAGAGCAGCAGCTCGGACGACGAGAGCGACGACGACGATGTCAACAACATAGCGCGTGGCATTGCGGCGAAGCGACGACCGAACGCTATTGACGCGACAACGACGCAAAAGGGTGACGGGATGGTAATGGACATCATTTCGGATAGCGCCCAACGTGGCGCAGTCATCGGCCTGCCTCCGAAGCAGCAGCAGCCGCAGCAGGACGCTTGGACAGTACTGTCGAATGCAAACGAGCGCAAGAGCGACGTGACGATCGATACGACGCGCGTGGTTGTTGAAGCCTCCAGCGACCCGATTGGCGATGCGATAGACGATGAACTCGCAAGCAGCAGCAGCTCCGAGGAGGACGACGAAGAAGAGGACGAGAAAAGTGACGCAGACGACGTGGACGTAACAAAGTCACTCGTATCCAGCCACTTGGAAACGAGCGGTTCATTGTCGGTTGCTGCTGTTGTCGCGACGCATGATGATGATGATGATGCGGGTGCAAAGGCGCTACCAGACGACGACGACCGACGAAACGATGTGCAACACACTGAGCGTTACGTTGCAGCAGTTGCAACATCGATACCGCACGTAGCGGTCAAGCCTCAGAGCAGCAGCCACGTGGAGACGCCTGTGAGTGTCGTCGCGCGTGTCAATGCACCTCACGATACAGTCGACGATGTAGCAATGAGAGACAACAACGCAGTTGCCGATCTGCAACAGCAGCAGCAGCAGCAGCAGGACGCAACGGTTGTCGCTTCGAACGTCAGTGCAAGCGACCCGATTGGCGACGCGATTGATGACGAACTCGCAAGCAGCAGCTCCGAGGAGGACGACGAAGAAGAGGACGATGATGGGAACGACCGCAACGATGACGCGTCTGTGTTGAAGCCACTTGGTGGGAAGAACGATGAGACAAAAGCACCACTTGATGACGACGCACGACGTGACGAGGAACAAGCGACGCGCATTAGTGCAGACGGCGCCACAACAACCGACGTTTCCTCCTCGTTGATCAATGCTGTGTCCTCCACGTCGGCGACCGACGCGCTGGAACGCACCAGCAGCAGTGAAGAAGTGACTGCAGCAGAAAAAGCGAAGACACCGACCGCAATGCCGACGCATGGCGCTGTGCGTGCAGACAATGCTGTCGATTCAATGCAAGTGGTCACTTCAACGGATGTCACAGCAGCAGCAGCAGCAGCGCAAACTGTCGAGGCGTCTACTGCACTCGACGGAGCGTTGGTGACTGACGTGCACGCAGCGTTGGCTCCACGTAGCAGCAGCTGCATCACGTCGCCTGTGCGCGTCGTTGTCTCCACTACCGTCGACCGTGCGCACGACGCAGTCGACGCAGCGCAACGTACAACGCAATTGAGTCTCAGCAGCTCGAGTGAGAGCGACGACAGCGACGATAGCGACAGTGACGACAGCGACGATAGCGACGACAGCGACAGTGACGATCCCATGGACGCAAGCGCGCAACGACGTGGGATCGACCCGACTGTGTGGACGACGACGACGGTGCCAGTAAACAGCAGCACCAGCAACGATAATGACGCAGTCGATACTGTCGATAGCGACAATGTTGCAGCTGCTGCCGCGTCCAATAGCACGTCGCTCTTGACGCGCGTGCTGGCAGCTGCAAGTGCGAACAGGACGATCGAGGCGACAACAGCAGCAATAACAACTCAAAAGCCAATCGCTACGAAGGCCGACGACGATGTGGGAATGGTGGAAGACGCTGACGACAATGCAGCTCCGAGTGTCGACGTTGACAACACACACAATGACGCGCCTTCGCCACGAACGACAAACAAGCGTCGACGTCCTGTGCCGTCCATTGCAGATACGATCAGTGCTGACACGTCCGTCGGTGCGTCGATCGAACCAAACGACGTTGTTGCAGCTGTGACAGTCACCAAGAAACCACGCCTTGTAGAGACTACATCGCTACAGCAGCAGCTGCTGCCAGTTACGCCACTTGCAACGCCAAACGACGCAGCGATTGTATTGGCTGCTGTGTCTGTCGAAGATAACGACGCACCGACGAGCGACGCAGCAGCGCTGCGTGCACTTACAGCGACATTGTCCCAGCAACACGACGACGACGTCAAGCCGCTGCCGAAAGCGTCCACAAAGCCAAGTGCAATCGATCCGCTTGCGCGACGCGTCCAGGCATTTACAAAGCAGCTCACGAAGCTAGTACCGTCCGCTGCGTCGTCCCTCGACAAGAGCGCTGTCTTTCAGATGCTCAAGCTGTTGCTGCAGCAATGTGCGACGCTCAACGATGTTGCCGACGCTGCTGCTGACGTCCACAATTACAACCACGAGCGCTTTGTCCAAGCGCTTGTGCGGCTCTTTCACCGTCGTCGCGTTTCACTGCCGCTCGTCGTGCGCGCAAGTGTCCGGGTTTTGCAAGAGCCCAAGCTCCGACTGCTCTTTCGCGCTGACTCGTTTGGTGCGAGCAGCGTCCTCCACGACGTGCTGAACGCGATGCTGCGCCGTCCGAGCGACGCAGCAACGACGACACTGTCGGACTATGCAAGTGCGCTAGCGGACGACTGTTTGTCATACCTCCGTCCGTTCATCGTCGAGGTCTACGACCCGTTCTACGCAATGACGACGACGACACTGTCGCAGAGCAGCACGAAAGCCGTCGCGAGTGACCAGCAGCTGCTGCTGCCGTCGACTGCGAGTGGGAAGAAGATGTTTGTCGCTCACATCTGTGCGCTCTACACGCGTCTGTGCGCGTCGACGAACCAGCCGGCACGTGCGCAGGTGCTGCTCGTTGATATCTTAAGGCGCTACAGTCTGATCGTCGCTGTGTATTACGCGTGTGCGATCGCAACGGGTCTCCCGTCGCTGCTGACGCCAGCATTTGACGCGAAAGGGACGCAACTCGATCCTCTTGTAAAGCGAACGCTGCGGCATGTGCTCGTCGTTGGGACTGCGCAGTCAGCCCGGCGGCGTGACGAGCTCCTGGGTCGCACGTGCGTTCAGCTGCTGCATCACCTCGGAGCACTCGTCGACGCCGACGAACTACTCCAGGACGCGAGCTACACGGATGATGGGTCGAATCATCACACGGACGACGACGATGCGACAGCATGCGATCGGCACGTCTGTCAGGCGTTTGTCGATAAAATGTGGCGCGACGACCTCGCGCAGCTCGTCACGGCGTCGTTGGGTATCAATGCGCAAGCGTTCGGCGTCGCACAGAGCGCTGCGTTGCTCGCCGTTGCGTATCAAGTGCACGTGACGCTCGCGCTGTTTCCACTTACGCGCTTGCGGGAACTGTGGACTGCGAGTGCGACGCGCGACGGCCGCATCGCAGTCGTTCGCGTCGTCCAAGCACTGGCTGTCGGACTCGTTGAGAGAGTGCACCGCGACGCCAAGAAGCAGTCGATTGGGATAGACGCAAGTACAAGTCGTAGGAAGGATGATTGTAATGCTGCTGTGGATGCGTTTGGGCGGGACGCGAGCACGTGGCTGCAGCATGAGCTGCGAGTATGCGGGTCTACGACGCGCGACAACGACGATGCGTTGTTGTTAGAGCAAGCAGTGTACGCAGACGTGTGCTTGGAGCTAATGGCGCTATCGTTCGTGCAAGGAGACGATTCGCACTTGCAACAGCGACGACTCGCAATACTTGGCGCGGTGCTCGAGTGGTTCCACTCGATGTCGCCGCTGCAGCAGATGCACTTGTCGGCGGTGTTGTTGCGCAAACTTCGGCAGCTGACAGTCGCAGCGTGTCCGTCGACAGTTGATCGTAGATAGTAGCAGATAATCGCAGTAGGGTTTGTGGAGCAATTACTGCGAGAGACAGAGAGTGAGAGTGTGTGTGTGTGTGTGTGTGTGTGTGTGAGAGAGAGAGAGAGAGAGAATGTATTATAAACACGCTTTGTCAACGGAGGTGAGAAAGAGATCGATGATACAATTGGGAGAGGTGCAGTATGCTTGATGTGGTCGCTGCAGCTAAGCATGCGCTCAGTTTTCGCTGCTGTCATACACCTCTTGCTGCAGTGCATCTCTGTCTCAGTGAATAATCACTGTTTCTCCCATCGACCATCGCTTAGTTGAAAGGTTGTCTATTAACAAGAATAGACTGAGTGACTTCTCAATCAACCTGACTTAAGACTTGCTTCACTAAAAGACTGCTAATATAAAACCCCCCACTATTCTGAAATGTTGGTGTTGTGTGATGTTGATATGTGAGGGCGTAGTTGTTGATGTGTGAAGATGTCGGTGTGTCGTTGTAGTTGTTTTGTTGCTGTGTGTGTTATTTTTGTGCGAAGATGTTGTTGACGTGTTGTTTGGTGTTGATTGTTGTTATTGTGTGAAGTTGTTGTTGTTGTTGTTAATGTTGTTGTCGTCGTTGTTGTATGTTGTTGTTGTAGTGTTGTTGTTGTGTGTAAGCCGTAGGAACCATCAGGTACTTCTTTCATACTTCTCCTCGGTCGAACCGCTGTATCTCAGCTGGCACAGTACTCGCCCGTCAAAGGGCAGGTCCCAGGTTCGAGATCGGTCTCGGTCGCATTTCTTGAACGCTCTAAAGTTCGCTTAGAAGTTACGGCCTCGGGTACCATCTGAGTGCGAAAGAGATGTGGTTGAGGATTGGGTTGTCAGCGCTTGCGCATATGTGTGGTTGAACGCATCTTCACACAAAACTGCGCTTCTTTACACAACAACTGCGCAACAAAAGTTTGGTTTTGGACGTTTCTTAGGAGCCCAGGATGGGTCGACACGTATGTGTTAAACGCTTCGTTCGTTTTGAGCATCTCGATGACGCGACGCAGCAGCTGCGTGTCTTCATGGCCGTACACGCGTCGCTGGAAGAACCGAGCGTGCGTGCAAAACGTCGCAAAGACAACCGCAAGTGCGGGGGTCGCCGGCAAAGGTTTCTTGCCGGTAAACTGGCACCGATTGCGATCAATCCAGATCACGTGCAGCGTAATGGCTCGGAACGCGTGCCTAACATCGCAAACAACGTCCGCACACTCGATCTAGTCTTCGAGTACACACAGCTTGGCCCCGAGCGCAATGTCGAGCCCTGTCGGTTTCTAATCAAAGAACGGTGCGATCAACGCAAGAACTTGTCGCCACAACTGCGACGCAAGCATGCAGTCAAAGATCAGGTGCTGCTCGGTCTCAATTGTAGCGCAGCCGTCACGCCCGGATACTTGCACACCTGGGCGCGTCGCCTCCAAAACCAGATGTGCGAGCGCACAGGCAACAAACGGAATGCAAGCAAGAATTGGAGGTCTTCAAACACTGGAAGCAGGATCTGGATTCTCCATCCTGACGTGCGGGAGAGAGAGTGGGAGGCGACTTTTGGTGCTGAAGTGGGAAAGAGCTGGTTACCTCTGAAAAGTCGACTTGAGTAGTCGCCGGCAAATTGAGAAGTCTTCGACCATCGCTTAGTAAGTTGTGGCTCGATTTTGGTGCTGTATATTGGAATGTGAAGAGCAGTCGACTTGATGTCTTGTTAAATTCTTTATTTCAACAGCGTGAAGGTGTTCGAGCTCGGCTGTGAGACAAAGACGGCGACAAAGCCACTTTGCGAGGTCAAAGCGACAGAGAGAGTGGACAAATGTTGCTAATGCTGCTACGTTGTTTGAAAAAGAAGCTATCGACTCCGCCGCTTTGTATATACGCATTGTACACCCACTGTTCGTTTATAGATGTCGCCGAAGTTGTTGACACATCGTCTTGATACTTACGGATAGCTAAATATTTCTTACTGTAACTCTCGTATACACAGAGGAACCGACAATGTCTGGAGAGCTAATGAATATCACTTGGCTACTCATAAACCTGAACCTGGTGCTTTCTCACTGCGAGTACAAGTCCTAAGAACTACTACTCGACTCTTGTTTCATGGTGAAAGTACCAGTTGCGCCAGAGTTGCTAATGGATAACTGCAGCGAGTTTGCTGCGAGCGTATCCCGCAGTCCTTTGTAAAGCGCTTCAAGTTTGCTTCCCAGCAACTTTCGATGCGTTTGGTGTGCATGCCATTGACTGGGTTGACAAGTTTCTTTGAGGGATTGACATCAGTCGTTCATGTCGTACTTGAGCGTGTAGGTAAATTTTATGAACTCGCGTGACACATCGAGCCGATTTGCATAGTGTCATCGTGTCTAAGAGTCGCAAAAGTTGTTCCACATGTCATGTGCGAACCGAAAGCGCACCAGCCTCTCAGCTACCGTAGACTCCCCCTGACAATATCGCAGTCGTCGCAGCGCAATTGCGTTCGACTCAATTCGCTGCAAGTCCTGGATCTATCGGTTGTAGCTCCGTGCCTTGCTGAATGTCGCATTCATTGTGATCGCGAACGAACGACTCAAACTGGAACGCAAACGCGTTGAACGATCCGATCATGGCCGACTTCGTGTTAGACCGCGTATAGTTGCTCGTGCGCAGCCCGCCAATCGGAGCGACACCTATTGGAATTGCTGGTGCGGCGGCACTGATTGCTGGAGTGATAACTGGCCCTGCCGGTGCGACAACTAGAATTGCGGGTCCGCCTGCGGCAATTTAAAACCATCACCTGCAACATTGGAACTGGCTGGGCATAGATGCGGTGGAGCCACGAGCGCCAGTGGCGGAGTAGGCGTCCAAGCTGGATCACCTCACCAGCCATGTCAAGTTGTTGATGTTGCTGGTGTCTCGAGTGCCCACACGCGAGGTTGGGCTCATAACTTGTCGGAGCAAACGTGTTGTGCGAAAGGAGTAAGCAGAAGTAGACGAACGAGCGATCATTTGTTTCCCACGAGGCAAATTGTGGATTGAGGATGTGAGAAAGACCTTGCAGCCAAAACTCACCCTATCTGACCACGACGGCTATGCAAGTGTGCTTCATTCTTAACGCTCACATGTCCTGGTTGCAATACATGTATGACACTACTTTGTTATCTCAGCAATAGCACGAGGCAACTGCTGGGTCGCTACCTTTCACACGCTCACTTCAACCTCTGACACTAGACTAGCCACTGACTTGACCTTGACTTGTCTTTGACGAAATCCAATGTTCCGACACTCCCACTTGAAGTGTGCGTGTGCAATAGACTTGTGTTGCTTGCGACGCCAAGAGCTCGTGCACGACTTTGACTCCGAGCGTTGCACGCAACTTCTAGACCTGCTGACACGCCAGTGGTTTGTGAGGGCGTCGGCGCTCATCTCGTCAATAGAGCAGTGCTGCACACAAAACACACCGTCGGCGGCCAGCTGGCAGACTTGGTGGTAGCGAATGTCGACGAACTTGACATTGTAGTGCTTCGTTTACTCGCTCAGCACTTTGATCGTAGGCTGGTTATCCTGGTGCATTACCAAGCCCGAGCGTGACACACCGAGCTCCGTGCACAGGTTGTGGAGCAACACGAGATCGTCCAAGCTCATGCGCGCTGCAATGAACTCGGCTGCACTCTTGTCGATCATCACTTGTCCTTGCAAATATCTCTCGTATGCGACCGTCTCACCGTCGGCCTGGATCACGTAGCCGGTCGTCGACGTGCGTGTGTCGTGATTACCGCCAAAGTGTGCGTCCTCGAACTCGTTGATTGCAATCGGCTCGCACAGACGCGGAAAGAGCCGCAAACCAAAGCCAATCGTCGCTCACAAGTACCGGAGCACGCGCTTTGCACAGTTGTAGTGCTCGTTCGTGTAGCAGTTTGAGTAGCGCGACAGCTCACGTGCTGCGTTCGCAATGTCCGGACGCGAACACTGCACCAAGTACTGCAGCGAGCTGACGATCTTTCGATACAGGATCAGAGGGCTGTCCACGCCCACGACGCCATCTGGAGGCTTGCACATTGTGTGTCCGACAATGAGCGGCGTCGCATCAGGCTTGCACATACTCATGTCGTAGCGCTGTAGGATCTTCTCAATGTACGCTTTCTGCGACAATACGAATACGAAACACAAGTTGTGCCGCAGAATGGAGCAAGTAGAACAGGTGAACGGCCGAACGTCGAATGTTGTGTGTCTGCCAAGATTATCTTTGTTTTTATTGTTTTGATGATTTACCTTGCTTTTTGGAAGCTTCGTAAAAGTGTTCCGTTGGTTGATGATTTGTTAGAATGTTAGTTTCCATGGTCTAATATATTTTTAGGTATCAAACTGAGTCGGTCTGTTCGAGTCAGTTCGATACCTAAAAATATACGATTGTGTGATTTGCATAGTACCACACGTATTACGCATTACAATACTATTGCGATCGAGAGACGTAAACTTGCTTGAAGACTGAAAAACATGGCGTTGACGAGACTGGATGAAACAGTATGGTGATGATCAAGTAGCTCTTTTGCTTTAAATAATTGGTGCCTCTGCTTCGTCTACTGATAGCAACTCCATCGCACTCTCGCACTCGCCACTACCTCCACTACTATTACTACGAGGCGGCAGCCGTGCAAACTGTCCTTCCAGCACGCGAAAGTGGCTCCGGAGCATCGGCAACGCGTCGCTCCACTCGTCT
>JAADXH010000975.1:0-14806 GCA_023337595.1 Globisporangium camurandrum | reverse complement strand
CACAGCTGCGCGAGCGAGACACCAAGCTAAGTACTGCAGTCAATCAGACGTACGCGCACCACTCGGGCAACTAACGAGCGACAGCGACGGTGTGGGAGAGACCGACTGTACGCCCACAACAACTCAAATTGGCATAACACCGCAACTGCTGCTCGACATCACGACGACGACAATGCTCGGTCGCAAACAAAGCGTGAATGCGCGCACGCTCAGTCGTAAGGAGAGCGCGAATTCTGTCGGTACGCTTCGTGCATTTGTTATCGTCACTGTTGCTATATTTTACGGTCACTGCATGACGCATGATGCACTCACATTTATTCACTTACACACGCATGTGCACCCATGTGGATGGTTGCCTTGTGTCGAACCAGGCGACAAGAGCCGCAGCAACAGCACGACTGCAAAAGCGCGTGTCAAGTCGAAGCGGCGGTACTTGCTCAAAGTCACGCCAATCGAAGCCGCCGAGCTGTTGCCTGGCATGCTTGGGCGTGCGCGCAACGTCTACTGCACGCTCGTCCTGCTCGACGAGCAAATGCGGGAGATCCGTGGCGAGAAGCAGCGGACGCCGCCGTTGCGGCAACTTGCGCCAGTGTGGAGTCCACTGAAAGCCGCAGTGCTGCGGTCGATGGAAAGTCGGATGGAGAGCCACCAACCGCTTGGGATCGGCGCTGCGGCTGCTGCTGAAGAGTATACGTTTGGCATCCAATCGCCGCTCGCGCAAGCCAAGTATTTGCTCGTCAAGTGCAAAGACAAAGGTCGCGTCGAGGACGAGGACCTCGGGCGCTTGCTGTTGAGTTTAGAGGATCTCAATACGAGCGGTGACGAGCGCGTTGCGTGGTACGATCTGCAGCTCCGACCGGGTGGGAAGATGAAGCGCGTGCAGGGGAAACTTCGCATATCGAGCCGCATTGTGCGTGAACCGAGTCTTGCGCAGCTCTGGGCGAGTGGCGCGCAGCTCCGGCACGAAGTGCCACCGCGTGATCGGAGTTTGTACCTCAAACCGCATCCGAGCGTGATCACTGGGAAAGACGCCGTCGATTGGATGCTCCGCCATGGTCCAAATCGACCAATGGACGGCGGTGTCACGTGCTCAACAGCAGAAGAAGCGCTGCATCTCGGCACGTGTTGGATCCGGAGTGGGATCTTGCACCAAGTCGGTGGCGAACGGCGGTTTGCCAACAGTACGTGGAAGTATTATCGCTTCAACGTCGATCATTTGGATGCTGTTGTCCAAGCAGAAGCACAGCGGCAGATGGCGATGGTGCTTGCAGGCCACGTCGAAGAAGTCGACGATGATGAGACCGACGATCCACTCACACGATCGGTTGTTGCGTCGTCGTCTGCGTCAATTGGGAACGAAGACGACGCGGCAGCTGCTGCTGCTACGACCCACGACACGCAAGCGCTTGATGCACGTGGGAAATCCAAGTCGACGCTCAAGATCGAGGACTTTGAGCTCCTCAAAGTGCTCGGAACCGGCTCGTTTGGTCGTGTTTTGTCGGCGCGTGGACCGGACAACAAGATCTACGCGATCAAGATCATCAGTAAGATCGGGATGGACGAGACGCAGCGCCGGAATGCAAAGCTGGAGAGGGACATGCTCCGCGACGTCCACCATCCGTTTGTTGCTTCTCTACTCTTTGCGTTCCAGAACGAAGACAAGATCTACATGGGCATGACGTTCTACAACGGCGGCGACTTGCGCCATCATCTCAGCCTCAATACGAGTCGCGAATTGGTGCTCACGCCATCGCGGATTCAACTATACGCTGCGGAACTCGTTGCGGGCCTGGCGCATCTGCATAGTGTCGACATTATCTACCGGGACCTCAAGCCAGAGAACGTCTTGATTGGCGCAGACGGCCACGTCGTGCTCGTGGACTTTGGACTGTCGACGTACGCGCGCAAGAGCAAGAGCGATGACGACGATAGCAGCAGTGCAAAGACGCACTCGTTGGCTGGATCGCCCGAGTACATTGCGCCAGAGGTGTTGGCGGCCGCGGACGCAAAAGAGAAAGACGGTGTCGTCTATGACAAAGCGTGCGATTGGTGGAGCTTAGGAATTTTGATCTTTGAGATGTTTGTCGGCCGAACGCCGTTCAAAGACGACAACAAAGCGATCATGTACCGCAACATCAAGGACGGCTACCTGTTCATCCCGCCCGAGTTGCCGGACGACGTCCAGTCGCTCTTGACCGGCTTGATCGAACGCGATCCGCGCAAGCGCCTCGGTGCGAACGAGACCGTTCCGTATGCGATCATGAACCACGCGTACTTCCACGGCGTCGATTGGGATGCGCTGCAAGAGAAGAAGCTTACGCCCGAGTGGGTTCCCGATGTGATTGACGACGCTGACGTCAAGTACGTCGACAATGAGTTTGTCAACCAAGTGCCCGTCGATACGCCCGAGTGGCGCATGCTCGACTCAGTGGATCGAGAGCGCGAGTTCTTTGACGACTTTACGTTCCGGTCGACGCGCGTGATCACGAAACACCACACGTAGAGAGTGCTTGGATTTCGTTGAGTAGGAGGCCGGAGATTGACAACGTTGGAGCTCTGGAGCGTAGCAGAGCGAGTGGAACGATCGAGTGGATGTATGTAGGTGCGTAGTGTGTGCATTTTGAACAACGACTGTACAAGTCGTGAGTCGCATGAGGCTGTGTGTTTTTGTGAGAGAGAAGACAACGAAAACAATTACGTTCGTCATGATCAAGCGCTTGATAATTGTCATGAGCGAACCCATTTCGATAATATTATTTATATTGACAGATGTCTTTCTCAAGTACTAGTATTAGATCTGAATCAGGAATCAGCCTCCTGATGTTTCTCGCATTCTGTACAAACACTACAGCATTCATATTTGGTTTTACATTATATTTGCCCCTTCTCTACACCATTCCTAGATCGTGCTCACAAAAAACACAGAGAAATCACATCGAACAGACCCACTCGATCGCCGACATGCACTTTGCCTCGCCGCCCGAGCACGCCGCACAACTCACGGAGCCGCTGAACCCACAGCCACTCGCACCATCGACGACGACGACATCGACGACCTCCGCCAACAACAGCAACATGAGCAAGAACTTTACGTCGTTCAACGAGCAGCTCCCACAGGCCGGCAGTGTCGCGAACGCCACCAACACCGCGCAGTCCTATGTCGAAAAGTGCGTGCCTGCGACTGTGTATGGCTTGCGACAGTATACGTCACGTGCTCCGTATGAGTCGCAGCAGCACTAACGCTGCTTGCATGTCTATACTTACATGCTGCACTCAACAGAGTCCGACGCATGGACGCGCAGACGCTCATCAAGACGCTGCGCTACGTGAACGTCATCCTCGCGGTCATGCAGGCGTTCGCAGGCTTCTCCGGCATCTTTGATCTCGTCGTGCTCGACGTCACGAGCTTCCTCATCTCGGTCTACACAATGTACGCCTCTCACGAAGCTCGTAGTGTCTGCTTGAGTGTGTGTAGGCAGCCAACACGGTGCCAAAGGACGTCCCACTCAGCCACCAGCTACTCGATCTCTATTGCGGCCATCGATTCACGCATTTGCTTGTCTGTGTGTCGGTCACCTTTTCAGCATCTTTGCGCTGTTGTTGCTGGCGTTCGAGTGTCGCTTTGCGTCCATGGAGCCAACGATCCGGCAATACTTTGGCTTTCTGTTCACGTACCGAGGCCGCGCGGCGTTCCTGTTCTTGTACGTCCTTGTCGCTGTCGTCGCTTCCGTCTATCTTCTATCCACTGCCACGCCCACTGATGCATTTTCTCTAATCTCCTATCTCAACAGCGTCGGGTTTATGAACTTTGGCATGAACGGCTCGTTCTCCAAGTTTGTCGGGATCCTCATGTGCGCGAACGCGTTCTTTGAACTCGCGGTCATCAACTGCCACCCAGAGTTCAAGAACGGCCACTTGTCCGCGACGATGGACCCGACAACGACGTACACGGGCGCGTCCGAGGTGCGTTTGGCTGCCCATGTGGACTGCCTGGTTCAGTACTCACGCACTTGCCACTGCCAATGCTGCTGCTGCTGCTGTTATATTTGTCATGTGCCGTCATCTACAGGAGACCGCGCAGCTACTGGCACAGAACCAGGACTATGCGGTCAAAGCTGGCGCGTACGTGCTCCAGCAGGCGCAGCAGAACCCGCAGTTTGTCCAGTCGATTGTCACGCAAAGTGCCTACGTGCCACCGCCAGTCGTGATGACGCGCTAATTTGGCTGGAGTAGCACATCCAACATACAAGTGCGACGAATGTGCTGCTGTGGCGCTCGCTCGTGCGGCTTTTCGATAATATGTCTGCGTGGTTTCATGCGCTCGAATAATCGATTGTCAACGTGCATTGTCAAATCCAATTTGCATTTTCATTTGTATGTCAAGGAGCTATGCAATCGAGTGAGCGTGCTCGATCGTAAGCAGGCGGATCAATCCAACTACAGTGCTGTACACAAGGGTATAACATGCACAACAAGCAGGTCACAACGAGCGACACATAGCGACACACATTTCCCATTCATTTGTTCTGCTACAATCACGTCATCACTCCATCATCACTTCACATGTTAGCACACGGACGACGGAGCACAAACCATTCGCTCCCCAACTGCGCTACGAACAAGCCTCCTTACGTCAATACATCCTTTCACGCCTAACCCGCTGGCACGACACCGACGACGTTACTCCCACGCTCAGACGCACGCACGCCAGATCCCGAGATCGACATCCGCGACATCTGCTGCCGCATGCTCATCGCCGTTTGCGCTGTTGTTGCATTGCGCGTGGGGACTCGTACGTTTTGCTTTTGCTTTTGCTTTGGCTTTGGCTGCTGGCGGCGTGGCGCTGATGCAGCGATCGCTTCGAGGTCCATTTCGTGGCACAAGTCGTGCAAAAGCGAGTAGCGCCACTTCGCGAGACTCCTGCGCTCGGCCGCAAACGTCTGGAGCGACGTCTCGCGCTGCGACATCGGTTGGAGGATCACACGGAGCGCATTACGTACGCGCGGCTGCTGCGCTTTCGTAAACATCGTCTCGCCGTTGTACAGCTGACAGAGCGTCGCCAAGTGCGTCACTGCGAGGCTGAAGCTGCTGGCGACGTCGATTGCGCGCACGGTGACTGTCTCTTGCCGCTGTTGCGCTTGTGAGAGCACTGCGAGCGACGTGACACCGAGTCGTGCTGTTGTGCCCAGGCGCTCAACAGCGTCGACGACAAACGGCAAGTGCACCAACGAGAATCGCGGCTGCTCGGTCGTCCTAGTCGTTGTCTTCAAGTGCCACAGGAGCGCGAGGATCCGATCGGCTTCAGCGTCCGACACGAGCAACTTACTGCCGTCGTCAAACACGAGCAGCGCGTCAATGTGGCGCGCAAACGCGTTCGCATTCGCCCCCGGCGGCAGCGCGACCGTTGCAAAGAAGTTGCGCGTCCCAAAGATCTGCGCGCTCGACCAATCGATCTGCGCGAGTGCGCGTGGCGCGACATGTGCGCGCACAAAATCACCGAGTGCGACGATCTCAATCACAGGTGCGAGTTGCTGTGCGGTGGTGACGCGCAACGTCAGCGCAACGTCCCACTCGACGTGGTCGACGGCGGAAAACCGCAAGCGCTCGACTTCGCCTTCGCGCTCTTCATTGTGCTCGTTGTGCAGCTCGCGCTCGCACTCTTCGCTCTGCGTTGCGCTCACGAGCACTTCTTCATCGAGCCCAAACGCCATGGTCCGTGCGCAGATCGTATCGACGAGCGCAACGTCGTCCGCAGTGTCGCCAAACAGCGCGCGGACTTTTGCATACACAATGTCGCAGATCAGCTCGCGGTGCGTCCCACGACTGTACAGTGCATCCAAACTCCAGTCTTCGTTCACGAGTTCTGCGGCTGCGTCGACTTGCGTCTTGCCAAAGTGCAGTCCACTGCTCGCCCACTCGAGCAGACCGTGGACAGCCTCGGACTTGGTTGAGTGCATCACCCAGTCGAGGATGTCGACAACTTCAATATGCTCGACGCTCGCTTTCTCACACACTTGCAGGATGCTCTGCGCGACTTCGCTGAGGCTCGCGAGCCAGATCTTCTGGTCACACCCGAGCTGCCGCATGCGACCCGCGCCTTGCATGAGCTTGTCTTTCGTAATCTTCGGCCCAAGCGTGAGCATCGCGATAGCAGTCGACTTCAACTTCATATCCGAGCCACGAGAGCGGGCGTCGTCAAAGATCACAAACGTATCTTTCTCGAGGATCGTCGCTTTCTTCAGTGGCGTCACGACGCGGCTGCTTGCATCGAGCACGACCCAACAGTCGAACGCTTTGCGCGTATCGTAGTACGTCACGCCCGCAAAGCCGATGAACGACTCGAGCTCGAGCAGATACAGCGCTGCGTCGTTGTTCAGCACACCGGCGAGCAGCGCGCCAGTGTCAATGAGTGCGTGGACGCGCTTTGTCATTGCAGACTGCAGCAGCACTTGCCACGGGATCGCGGCTGCGGTCGCGTGTCGGTTGCTCGCGTGGATGATCTCGTAGCCTTCTGCGACCTTGAGGATCCGGTCGATCATCTTGCCGTTCGTACCCAGGAGCGTCGGTGCGTTCGGCTCGTGTTGTCGCATCGACGTCGGCAGCAGCCGATGATTGTCGTTCGTACCACTGAACCCGATCGTCCGACTCCCGCTTGCGAGGTGCCACGCACTGCGTGCAAGTCGATTCGGGAACTGCGTCGTGTCATTCGGGAACACGCACGTATTCAAGAAGAAATTGATCGTTGCGATCGCATATTGGAACGTGCGATGCACGAGCACAAACTGCCGTGCGTCGTGCGGACACAGCTGGTTTGCTTCGAGTGGCAGTTCGTTCAGGTCCGTCGCACGCAGCGACGGCCGTACGCAATCGAGCCACTTGGTGTAAAACTGAGCTTGCTCGGCGACGCCGAGTTGGAGCAATTGCGTCAGCGCTTCCTTCATCTCGTGCGTGCGAAGGCCCGTGTGATAGTACGCAAGGACGGTCGAGACGATCCCAACTTCGGGGTGGCTAAACTCGGACCGCTCGGATGGAATGTCGGCTGCACGAAACGGAATCGCCATGCGTTTCGGCCGCGTCTTCAACTCAGGGAGTCCGTACTCGACGCGATGGCGCTTCTCCAGGCAATGTTCCAGGATCCCAAACGCCAGCAACCCACGCAGCGCAAGCACCTGGTCTCGATATTGCAGCAGCACAGGGTCGCGATCGCCGATCATAGCGTCGAGGCTCACGCTCGGGTTAGTTAGCGCCTGGACGAGCTCGTTGCGCGCGTCGTCACTGTGATGCGCAGCACACGCTTGGAGCCACTTGAGCGCAAACGGCGGGTCATCGATCAGATCCAGCACGATCGCTTCGCGCAGCGCAGTGCGCACTACGTCCTTATTCGCGACCGACGCATTCAGCCGCAAGCCCGTGAAGCTCCCGACGCGCGTCGCGTACTCGGGGCTATGGAAACACACGTGCGACTGCTGCAAAATCTTCTGGACGCGCTCGCCGCCACCAGTGCCACGACCGCTAGTCAGCACACTCAAGAGCGCTTGCGCGGCAAGCCAGCGACTCTCGCCGCTTGCGAGCTTCTGCGGCACGCCGACTGCGTAGATCAAGTGGTACTTGTGGTGCAAGATCGCGTCGCTCTCGTCCAATACGTCGATAAACTGCGTATCGTCCAAGAGCTCGTCGAGCGCTTCGACCATGTGCGCGCGCTCGTCCGCATCGTCCTTGTCGTTGTCACTCGTTTGCGCCAACGCATGCGCTTGTACATCATGGCGCTTGAGCTCGAGCGACATGCGATGCTCGGGTGCGAGCAACAGGAACTTGCCACACGCTTGTGCTTCCGCCAAATCTTCGCACAACAACTGCAAGCGGTCGGCGCTGAGCTCAATGTTGCGATGGAACGGCTGTTCGATAAAGTTGAGGTTCAGGATGCTGCTCGCCGACAGAAACTGGTGCATAAACTGCCGTGTTTCACTCAGCAGTGGTGTGAGGAAGTGCGCGCGCACAACCCTATCACCCCGATGGCGGTGGCTAAAGTACAGAAACAGCATCGGCAGAATCACGCGCGTCTTGCCGCGGCCCATGTTCATCTGGCACACGGCGCCAGCATTCCTGATCAGATGGTGGGCGACGACAAACTGTTCGTGCCGGATCTGCAGTCGCCCTTCGACCTCAAACGCAAGCCAGTACGGGTAAGTGCTGCTCTCCCACCGGCGCACGCTATTCAGTTCATCGACAAAGTACGACGTCGGCAGCCGCGGATGTTGCTGCTGCGCGGCACCGACGAGTCGCTCGAGCTTATCTTCCAACACACACAGCTCCATAAACTGCAGCGTCGCAGCTTGAAACACGCTACGTGCACGCAGACTCAAGCGCGGCACGAGCTGCAGCAGCACGTTCGCATCGAACGAACTGCGGATCAAGTCTGCGACAGTCGGCGTCGCTAAATAGTTGATCAGCGCGAGCAAGCGACTCGTCGAATCGTTCCGACTTGCAGTGACCGCATCGCGCAAATACACTTCCATCTCTGCGCGCTTCTCGTGCACGTTCGTAAGCAGCAGCTCACACGTCGTTGCGAGCGCTTCGAGTGGCTGCGCGAGTGCTTGGTCCGGGTGGTGATGATATGCGCGCCAACTGTCCTGCAGCTCGGCGTTCATCGCTTTGCTCATCGCGTCACTGTCGACGAGCGTGAGTGGGAGCGTTGGGATTGGTTTCTTCTTCGCTTTCGCTGTCGTTCTCTTGCCACCGCCCGCGAGAAACCGCGCGAGCGTCTCTTCAATGTCGTGCACAAACGTCGCGCTCACTGGCGCTGAATCGAGTTCGACGAGCGGCTCGCGCAGTTGCTTCGCTGAGCTCTCCCGCTCCAAGACATACCCGAGCACGAGTCGCTCCTCAGTCGCGTCCAAACACGTGCGTAGACGGTTCCGTTCCGGACTTTCGACGCCCATCGCGCAGTACTCGTCGAGTTCGTTCGAGCAGTCGATCGCTCGTTCGGACGCTGTTGCAGTATCGTCATTGTCGTCGTTCTCGTCCGACGTCAAGAATGAACACCGGACGCTCTTTTGTAAAATACAGCTCGCCAAGATCTTGAGCGCCGGCTCGCGATGCGCAAACAGACACAAGTTGTGCAGCAACTGCTTGTCGCGTTGCGAGAACACGTGGCTACTGTAACAGCCTTTCAGCACTGCGAGTGCTGCTTCGGCGCCAGTCATGTGGAAGAACGTCGACGGCGTGTTGCGTCCCGTACTCGCAAGCAACGCGCTCAGCAACAAGCGCGACGTGATCAACTCGGTCGACAGCGTCTGGAGACGGCGATGGACATCAAACACCGCAACGTCGATCCGCGCCGACGCGAGACTCGAGACTTGGATGCTCACGACGCCAGTCGGTGCTTCCACGACCTGACCGACCGGCACGATGATCCGCACGAGCGGCTGGGCGAGATCGGTACGCTTCGAACCGTCGAGCCGCAGTACGAGGTACTGCGCAAAGGTGGGGAATGCGTCTTCAAACTGCTGCTGCGTGTCCAACACGTAGCCTTCGTACTCTTGCGACTCGAGCGCGTTTGACGACACCGTGCGGTTCACACGGAGCAGAAAACTTAGTCGAAAGCGTGGAAAGCAGATCTTGAGGTCGCCACTTGGTGTGCGCAGCGTGTGGATATACTTATCCAGTTCAAACTTGTGCAAGATCTTGAGCAGCGCCGCGTCGATCATCACGATAAAGTCGTAGACCGTGCGCTTTGTCAAGAGCTCACTGTGCGGCAGCGCCTTGTCGCTCACAGGCACCTCGTAGGCTTTGAGGAGTCGCCAGTTTCCGCTACTACTCGTCGTCACCATGTCGAGCACAAACTCGGTTGCCTTGTCGGCTACCAAGTGCGGACGCGCAAACACGACGTCATGCTCAGACCACAGCCATAGCGCATGCAGCTCGGTGATGCGCGCAGGCAGCGACACAGCGAGCATGCTCACTTGTGCGATCGAGCACAGCTCCAGCGTCTTGACGGTGCGACCTCTGGCATCGCAGTACACTTCGCGCACGTGTAGCTCCTTTGCGACAAGTATAAACTCGTAGTAGCAGCCATTGACAGCGTGCGTCGTGCGGTACACGCCACGCGCAAACGTGACTTCAAAGTCCTGCGTTGCGCCAAACAGCGAGTGAAAGCGCGCAGTGTCGCGAATGCTGCGTGGGAGGCCGCCCGGCGCGCTGCCGTCCGTTAAGATGGCGCCTGTGAACAGATTGATCGCATAGTGCGTGCCGCTCGCTTTGTCTTTCGCGGTCCAGTAGCTTTCGTAGTACCCGTCAGTCTTGTACGTATAGTACTGCCACGTTAGCGCAGCAGGCGCACGCGCATTCACCAAACGCAAAAGCGCGGTGAGGTTGTACGAACAGACCTCGTTGATTTTATGAATACAACGCGCCATCATCTCATCGATCACAACCTCTAAGCGCTGGATCGCAGGCAGGAGCGTGCTGCCGTTCGCAAACAACATCGCGTTGCAAAACAGCACGAGCAACTCGCCGACCTTGCGCAGCTGGCTGTCGTCACAGTCGTCGATTTGCACCAGACTCCAGCACTGAAGTGCGTAGCCGTACAGCAGACACTCCTTGGCACGAAGGTCCGTCAATTCGCTCGATGTGAGTGCGTGGTCGTTTTGCCACTGCTTCCGAATGTCATCGGCCCAGCGGCGGCACATGGCAGCAAACTTTGTGACAGTTTCTTGTGCTTCCCAGGAATATTGCGACAGGAAACCTGCGAGTTCGCCCAGCAGCGGCACGTGCTCAAAGTCCCGTGGCGTCAATTTCAACCGACTAGCTGCTTGCTCGATCGTAGCGATGAACACGCGCAAGCCACTGGTACCATACTGCACATCATTCTTCCACACCAATTCCGGCTCGTTCACATCCGACAGCTCACCAACCTGATACATCGCTTGTCGCACGACAGCGATGACGCACGGATGCGACCACGGCAAGCTATTGTCTTTCAAAGCACTGCAAATCTTACGGATCTGGAGATGCGGGAACGCCCGCAGTGACCCAAACTGAACGAACGATTGGTGCTCGAATGGATCCGGTAGCGGCTCACTGAGCTTCGCATATACTTTGTTCCCGCGCTTGGCGTCCCCACCACCTGGGTGCTCGATCGCCCACTGCAGCGACTGGAACGCACGCGGCAACACCAGCGTGAAGCTCCGACGCATCAGTTCAAGCGAGATCGCATACGGATTCGTGGGCTTTTTAGACGACGGATCGGTCCACAGCACGACCGTCGCATTTTCGTTAGGATACCACACGCACTTGGTCGAGCACTCGTCGTGGCTATTGATCAACTCAATCGACGTCGGTCCGTACGATCCTGGCACGTCCATGCCGTCCTGATACGCTTCGATCGCCATCGGCGCTGTCGTGGTCGTTGCGTGGCCGCCGTTTGTGCGGAAGAACGACCGCAACGACGTACCCGCGACGTTCTTGGGCTCCAGCAGTTGCGCGTCAGCCACGGTGAGCGGCCGTGGCGCGAGTGCGCGCTGCGCGCTCAGACACAGCGCAAAAAGCAGCGCAATGTCTGCTGGCATGTCGATAAAGAACAGTGTCTCCAACGCACTGGCGCGGTCCTTTGGGAGCGGACTCGCAATCCATTGCGGCGCGACGAGCGTTTTCATGAGAGCCTGCGTGTTCCAATGCAGCTGCAATTTTAGTGCCTTTAGTTTGTCACGACACGTCCTCGTGTGGTGATTCCCACGCGGCTGCCGATTCCACGGCAGGTGCTGATTTTCGAGCGCTAATTCGTCGAGGAAGCCCTGCAGACGATCACTCCAGTCTGCGATCTGTTCCTCGACCGACGCGATTTGCGTGCGTAGTGACGTTGCGTACGCTTTGTTCGAGACGATCGTGTTCCAGTTCGTAGCGACGCGATTCGCGATGCGCTGGACTTCGTCGTCGTACCGTTGGACGTACACTTTTGAGTGCGCTGCAAATGCGCGTGCAAAGCGCGCAGTCGGCTCCTGCTGATTCAGGTCAAACAGCGGATCGCGCTGTTCCACACTGTTCCACGCCCGGATGTACTTTGCAACCTCCAAGAGCGCGTCGATCGACTCGCGCGTGCGCAACACAACAACTTCCAGGTGCTGCCACTGCAACGCAATGCCAAAGTCATGCAGACCAATGTGCTTGGCGGCAGTCGTGCGATGCGCCAAACAGAATGCGATCCACTTGATCAGCAGCACGAGACTGTGCTGCTCGACGTCCAGCAGCGCACTCGCCAGTGGCGCCTGCTTCCAGCACGCAAGATGCCGCTCGTACTGCACGAGCAGATCCTGCAGCTGCTCGGGCGTGCATTTGTTTGCATCGTCGTTCTCTTTCTTGTAGTCACTGTCGCTGTCGTTGTCACTCTCTTGTTCGCTCTCGTCCTCCCACTCTTGCGCGTTCAAACGCATCGCATGGCGGAACAGAAAGCGCTCGATCAAACGGAGCGCGACGAGGTGGATCGACTTGCGCGTCGCGTTCGAGTCAGCGCTCCGTATAAACTTGAGCAGCGTCGCAGCGGAACACGTTTTGACGTCGACAAACAGGTAAAACTCGAGCTGCGTGCGCGCATTTGCCTCTGGGTCAAAGTCCGCAGCTGCTGGTTGCGTAAACACATCGAGTGGTGCAAATGGTGCGACGAGTCGGTACTTCATGGATGTCCCGACCGCTTGGAGCGCCTCGCCAGTCGGGAGTGCAAACGCTTTCGCTGTCTGCGCGTGCGTCCGTTGCAAGTACGTGACGAGGTGGCGCTGGACGATCGTGCACTTCTTCTCGAGCGTCTCGGCGCTGTAACCGCGCTGCACGAGCTCGACTGTCTGGAGCACGATGCGCTGCAAAATCGCAAACGTATCGTCGACTGCATCATAGAGCGATTGCAGCTGCTGGGCGTCGCTGTCGCCATCCCTCAAAGCAGCAACCAACGCGCCTGCGTCGTTCAACCGGCCGGACAGCAAGCTGAACTGGAACAGCAGCATCGCTTTGTCCCACAACGCGCCGCTGCCGGGGAGGTTTTGCTGCAACACGCCCTGCACGAGCGGCCAGCACGTGTCGCGGCTCCCGCCGCCAGTGTGGAGCCCGACGTCCGTCGTGCCGCCGCGCGTGCCGAGCGCGTCGTTTGCAGCGCTTGTCGAACTTGCGCCAGTCGTTGCTGCAAGCACGCGCCGCAGCAGCATCGCAATAAACTGCGGCGTCTTCTGGTGGCCGATCTCATTGAACCCAGCGCTGCGGTTCGTGCCCGTGCGTGTCTTTGCTTTCTCGATCTCCGTCGTCAAGCTCGTCATGAGTTTATCGACGGACCGTGGCGCGACGGCGCCGCAGTGCAGGACGCGAAACTGCTTCGGGACTGCGCTGTGGACGCAGTCGCCCGTCGGTGGGAAGTGCACGACGTGCGACCACGCATCGAGGAACACGAGCTTGAGCGCGACACTCGCGACGCTCGTGCGTTCGAGCTGCAGTGCACAGCCGTACTGTGGCAGCCAGCGCTCGATCCAGATGTCCTCGCGGCTGCGTGCGGTCGCTGCAGTGCTTTTGCGCGCGAGGCGCGCACACGCACGTTGTAGCACCGTGAGTTCTTGTGTCGCAAACGCATGGAGCGGCACAGCGCGGTCGTGCACCAGCGGATCGGTTGTCGAGAACGCAAACTGCGCGACGTCGATCGTCTGGATCGATTGCACGAATGCGCAAAAGTGCGTCACGAGCTGTTGGCACACAGCGGCGTCCTGACGCTCGCTTGGCGCTTTGTGCTTGAACCGAAAGACTTCGTTCAAGAGGTCGGTGGACATGGACATTGGCGGCGGCATGCTCGCAGCAGCGCTGCTGGGAGCACACGAGCGACAAACAGCATGCGAGTTAGTAAGCGCAAGTGACAGTGCGGTTAATTGTTGCCAGTGTGGGAGTGGATGCGGTAGCGTGTGCGCCTAAGTGATGCCATGACGTGCGCATCGTTAGGTGTGCTTTGCTCGTGGGCAGTCACGGCCTCAACCTAACAAGTAGCACACACACAAAACATGTCAATACACATGCACAGCAAACGCGATACTCACCCGAGTGGCTTTGCGCCGTCGTCCGGCATACTTGCTGTAGCAGTAGCGACTGCTGTCACCCGCGTGCTGTCGTCGAGCTGCAAATGCTAATTGACTCATGTTGCAAAACATACACATAACATGTTAATACACATGCACAGTAAACGCGATAGTCACCCAAGTGGCTTTGAGCCGTAAAAACCTACCCAATTGACTTTATCCTTGTCGAATAACCTACCCAATTGACAATATCCTTGCACAAGTGTACCCATACAGTGCGAGTCAAAAAGTTAGGGACAAGGTAAAAGAATCAGAAAATTGTCGATTTTTTTAATTTAATAATGCGTTTGCGAGCGTGAATTTTTGAGAGATACACTCCTGGCCAAGTCTTTTCGGCCACCCTGCGTAGCTTCATATTTCAGTCAGATTTTGGATTCATGCAACGCTGTGTAGATATGTTACTCGGCTCGTTTGCTCTACACGGTCATAGTCACAGAAAGCTCAAATTCGAAGTTGAACGACTGGCTGCCATACAAAATAGCACTTTGGCGGGTGGACAAGTTTTACATACACTCAATTCAATACAAACTTTAAGTGCAAATAATTTTGACACAAAATATTTGCTGATGCTGCATTAATCGACAATAGGAGGAGGACCGGCGTTGACAGACGTGGAGCGCGGACGCATCCGCGGCCTTCACGAAGCAGGGTGGAGTGCTCGCGCCATTGGCAGGCATGTGCACCGAGCACCATCGACTGTCGGCACT
>JAADXH010000974.1:0-14813 GCA_023337595.1 Globisporangium camurandrum | reverse complement strand
CCCATCCTGGTAAGTTCTCGTACTTATCGCATTAGAAACATCAATGACGTAGTTATGTCGGTGTAAAAATGTGGCGTTTAGCGTAATCAAGTTCAATTAGACAATGGACAGATGAACCAAACAAAATGGCTATTTTGCTGCACTCTATTTTGACTTACAAATGTACATACTTTTCTTACCGTAACCTAAACAATGACGTGCATCTATTTTTCGATAGTCTCACATACGTAGTATAAATGCCACCAATACGATTCAATGACTGTACCGGAGAGCGTGGGCGCGACGCCCTACTATTGTAACGCACGTTCAAGCTCCTGCTCTTACTCAACTGGTATAACCATGAACCTGAAACAGTTGATAAATGCAACAATGACAAAAATTACAACGCTACCTTAACATCAACGTAGTTTTAACACTTGCGTGCGAGGCAGTCAATACCCGCGTCCCTGCTACGTATACGCGTGTGGGTCTCTTAATAATCGTTTGTGCTGTACCAACACAGAAAAGTACCCTGTGTCACTACAACAAAATAGCCATTGTTTCGAGGCGCTGGTCTAACATAGGTGACCTAGGTAGTATACGTTTTACAGAGATATTGATGCATCGAGATTGCCTAACTCTATTTATCAAAAATATTCCTGTAAGAAGTGATGCGGGAAAATCCTAGCGACGTCGGAAATCCGGTTAAATGACACATCAAAACATGCTCATCAGGCGAAGTTCTAAATCTTACAGCGCAGTAACGGCTATATGAAGTAGTGACTAGTCTAATATTATCGGTACTGTCCTATAGATGATGAAAAGAAATACAGTCGTGAATAAGATGTATATTCCTATCATTTTTCGCGCACATATTCATATCGGCATAGAATATGGTACATAAAATGCGGCATGTAGTGGTTGTTCTAATGTGATATAAGTATATTTCATTCTCATGATATTAAGCATAACGCATTTTAGTTTAAATGGGACAATTTCCGCGAGATTTCCGTTCTTAGTGTTTTTTATATGAACGCACAAAATGCCGGATTGAGTCGCCACAACACAGCAGCAGGTCTTGTTGCCCATCGTCCTTGAGAACGCAAATACTGATTGCTAACTTACGACTTTGCATCAGAAATTGTAGGATGAGCCTCCACTTACGATTTGTGTTCATGTGAACGCACACATAAATTTATATTATATGCATATCGGGCCCAACAGAATGGTGTTTCGAAAGTTCGTTTAACAAGTTTTCAACACCATTTATCTCTCCGTCCAATAAATATCGTCAATTTGAAATCCGGGTGTTGTAGCTGGTCAAGCGTGTTTGTCTGGTTGACCTTAAACTGGGTTCAAGTCAAATCCGTTATTCCTTGTTTTTCCTGTTCTTCAGCACCCTGTTATACAGAATGAGCACAAATTCTTCTTTGTGTGCTGAGCTCACGGACATAACTGTGTTGTCACCTGCAAAGAAGCTATAGTTTCGTAGTTTGTCGGGTAATCACAGCAAAAGATAGTTTAACTTCTGTCTTTGCGTTGCGTAGCAGCTACCGTAAAATCGTTTTGGTTGTCTCATTATTGCACGGGCTCAAATTCAAAAACACCAAAGAGCACTTATGAAACGATTTACTTTTGCTTGTGGCCAATAAGCGAGAGACTCGACGAAAGGACTGCCATGGTTCTGAAGCAGCTTTGTCAAATGAGGTATGTACGCCACACTAATTTCCTTATAGCGACCTTTAGTTGAACAGAGTAGAGTTTGAGTGGTAGGACTTATCAAATGTGGACGTTGTCAATGTAAAGTTAGTCGGCGTTACAACTACTGTGGACACATGTACGAACATGAGACTTGAATAGTATACTTGCCGTGTACCCGAATACTTAATATATAAATTAATTGTTTTAGCCTTTGCCTTGCTAATACACATATTGCGCTGGTGCACGTCGTTCTGCTCTACCTGCTAGGACTCTATATAGGAATGCAGCGTTGATTGTCATCTTGTTGCTACCACGAACCAACAATAGTTTACTAGCCGCATCTCGACAAGACGGTGCATTGTAGTCAAAGATCCAGCATTTTTATAGAGTGTCGATCCAGCGCGGTTTTTACGCGGCGCATGCCCTTGTCCTCTATGGCACAATATATTGAAATTCGTCTCATCTATATATACAAAGAGATCCCCTGTTTGTCGATGCTATGATAGAACTCGCAAATTACACTCTCTTGGGCTTGTTTACTTCGCTATTACACGTAGATGGCATCACGCGGACCTAATGGCATACATCCACAGCCGCCAATAATTGTATATCGCTTAAAGTAAACGCACGTAAAGCACTGATTTGGTCGCGTATACCTGGTCGCGTAGGCGCTTGATGATTATCGACGTCAAACGTTGGTATTTCTGGTCGAACCACATCATGTCCATATTTGCTGTGGCGTACAGATGTAATCTTGTTAGACGTACACAACGACTTCCCACGCGCAGTTACGAAGCGACGTTCACGCATCATCACTCTGTTGCAGCACATACCGCATGAACTTAACAATCCAACGAGCCGTGCCCGTGGAGATGTCGACGTGGCGTGCGAGTGTGAGGATGTCGCCGTCGTTGCGCCACGCTTCGTGCCCCCAATTCGCGCGGCAGCCTTGTGTGGTTGTGCGGTATCTTGACAAATGCGCACAAGTGACGACACCGTAGCAGCACATACCGCAGACCGGTCAATGCGACGCCAGTCCAATGATTGCAATAGCTGTAATGCTGGGCTGTAACCAACAACTCATTATTTTGATATGTAAACAGCACATAAATTATGTCAGTGATAGTATTTGACACTTTAATGTCTCGAGGTTAACTTTGATTAGGAAGATCTCTACTGTGATGTTATGCTGGGTTTTAATAAACAACGTATTATGTTGTTCTGTAAACAGCACGTATATTATATCAAGGGTAGTAGTTGACACTTCAATGTCTCGAGGTTTTCTTTGAATGGAAGATCTCCACTGTGATCCGAAAAATATATAGTATATATCGTTTTGCAGTACTGAATTAATACTTTTACTCTAATGTTGTTACAGCTAGAACTTGCGATATGCTATGTGCACACGACAGGACACCAATCACCCAATTAATTCTGTACAACAAAAACGTTTCCGATATATGTCTGCTATCTGCTACATGCATATATTAATATGCAATCTTGATTTCTATAACGTGAAGACAAAGTGGATTTTTAGGTTCGACGACGTCATTTCGTTGAGACACATCATTAAGTAAAAGTTGCTCGAACTTCGACCTGGAGCTTAAAGCGGATAGATGATGGAGGAGCAGGGAGTAAAGCAACTATCGCGATGTGATGCAAGGATGGACATGCTGAGAGCTGTTTGCGTTGGCGATGTCGCGTCAAGCGCACAAGCCACCACGCAGCAAGACGCTCTTACAACGAGAACGACACGGCGTTTTGTATTGTTGATACGGCAGAAGGGTTTTAGTCGTTGTCGCTGGAAAAGTCGATGAAAACGAAGGCATACAGGTTTTGTCGCAATAATCTGTTCTTGACAATGTCAAGTTTTTTGTGCATACACCTCTGGTAGCGTAAACATCTTTTCGACCGTAGCATTTCCTGTGCATACACATTCTGTCATTTTCCATTGAACAGTTGCGCGTGTTGGTGTGACTGGTTCTGTTTGACTATCGTTTTGCACAGTTGTGTCTTTGGGTGTATATCCATAAATACTCCATATGTTCAATAATTTACATCCGAGGTTTTGTTTCACGTTGTGGAATTTTTGTGTATTTGAGTCACTTTTTGGAATATACCATATTTTTATCTTATCGAGATTTATATAACTGGAAGATATCAGGTGAATAACAATCTACTGGTGCTTGAATGTTGAACAACGTCGTAATATATGATAGATATATGTATATATATAGTCATACATACATCGTCGTAATACAATTACAGTGTAACGAGAAAAATAAGTGGATTTTTAGCTTCGGCAAAGCCATTTTGTTTTGTCACTTTGTTGACACACATTCGTTGAACAATTGCTGGAGCTCTCCTAGCCACAACTAAAAGGCTCAACAAGACAACATCGAAGTGAAGTGTGTCACTGTCTCATGAGCAGCTGGTATCAAGACTTCATATCTGCCAATGATGAGTACACACACATGTGCAAGGGTTGCGATAGCGCCGATGCACAGCAGCAGCAGTCAGTTCCGAATCGAGACGATCACGTGACAACCAACGCAGTTGCAACAACAACAACCCACGTGCGGTAACATTGCCGCCGCCACCACCGCTTGTAGCATGCACCCCATCGCAGTCGTGACCGCTGCAGTCGCGTCCGTGCTGCTCTTTGTGCTGACGACCACTGCAGCACAGGAGTGCTCGGTACCAGCAAGTACGTTCACGTTTGCGTGCAACGACCAATGTAACCCGTTTGAAGGCTGTTGGCGCAACTCGAGCGCTGCAGCAAACGCAACGCAGTGTCCGACCGAGTGCTACAACTTGTACACCACGTCGCAGAAGGAATTCGTGCTCCTCGTGCCGCTCAGTAGCGAGCAAACGAGTGACCTCGCAAAGTACATTTTCAAGAGCGACGAGAACCTCGCAGCAATCGATACGCTCGTGCTCCCAGACACCGTGAAGAGCGCGTGCGTGCTCTGTAGACTTGGAGGTCCTCTACATAGCCACATGTCGTTCACACACGCTTGTGCTTCTATCACTCGCACGCAGGTCGATCATCGGCGGCACGTGGTACAAGAAGAACTACATCAAAGGCCGCGTCGCGACCGTTGCGTTCGCAAACGACCTGCTTGCAAAGCAGCCGCTCGTGCGCGACGTGTACATTGCAAGCATTGATCTGCGAACGGCACCAATCGCAACGATGCTCCCTCCATCGATTCAGACGATCATCCTAGACAATACGAGACTCACGACGTTCCCAACTGCGTTATCGCAATTGAAGACGCTCCAAGAACTGTACGTTTGTGTCCATGCACTGGCTCTTTCTGTGTGTAGTTCACTAATACATAGTTGTATCGCATCCACAGGTCGTTGACGAACAATTACATCACGAGCGTCGATGCAACCGCGTCGATCGACACGATCTCGTTGTTGTACGTTGATGACGTAATTATGTGCTCACTGGCTCTATCTCTTTCTCTCCGCTGACGCTTTGACTGGCTCGTTTGGATTGTTCTGCAGTGCAATCAACCTCAACAACGTGTCGACGTTCAACGCAATTTACAAGAACGCGACGCTCGTGTGCGTCTTTTCATTTGTTGCTTGGATGCACTGCATCGTACAGTCACTTACGCTTAGTTGCTGTACTTTTTATACCTGCAGTGCGCTGTCGTACAACCTCTTGATTGAGTATCCGACTGTGTTGGCGTCGTACCCGCGCCTTGAGACGCTGTACGTTTGTTTTGTGCGTGTGAGTACTGTATAGAGGTTGTCATTGACGCGTGTGTTGTCGTTATGGTATACGTGATTGTTGTATACTAGGTACTTGGACCACAACAACCTCACAAGCGTCGATCAGCAGCATGTGACTGAGAGTGTCACGAAACTGTACGTTCTTGCTATTGCTGTCTCTCTAAACCTCCTCCAATGCACTGATTTGTATCGTGCAATTGCAGGTACTTGGGCTCGAATCGCATCACAAAGTTCACTGCCGTGTTCCCGAGCCTGACGCTCCTGTACGTTTATATATTGCGTTGGCTGGATCGTCAGTGGACTCACACACTTGCTCTCGCTGTTGCATTGGATGTGTTTAGTGACTTGCGTACAAACAACTTGACGAAATTGCCACCTGCGATCTTCAAACACCCGAAACTCCAAATTCTGTACGTTTGTGTAGTGCAAGAACCTCTTTATGGTTGCTACAGTTGCGTAATTTCGTATACATTATCTCACAAAATCTACATTTTTTCCACAAAACAACCAGCAACGTTGCAAACAACAATATGACAAACATCACACTCACAAATGCGCAAGCGGCATTTTTGAACCGCTTGACCAACTTTACGTTCGACGGCAGTGTCTATAAAGATTGTTTCGTCGACCAGCAAAAAGAAGTACACGGGACAAAGTTTTGTATCGTCGCATCGACTGCTGCAGAAGACGCTGATGTGGTCGACAATAGCGGCAATATTGGCGATTCGACAAACAAGAATGGACGCGGTCCGGTCGGTTTGATCGTCGGCATTGCCTGTGGCGTCGTCGTCTTGTTGGCAATTGGATTTTGCATGTGGCACCGTCGCCGCATGCGTCGCGAGCGCAAGCGCAGCGTGTACCAGCACAATACGAACGGCACGCACGGCACGAACGACAATACGACCGTATATTCAAATGGCGCAGTCGGCAACTCGTTGTGGCACGATCCAGCGCTGCTGTCGGTCAAAGTCGACGCCGATGACATTGAGGACGTCCGACTGCTTGGGAAAGGCGCGTTTGCACAAGTCTGGCTCGTGTTGTACCGCAAGACGCGGCACGTGGCGTCGAAGCGGTTGAAGCCCATGACAGGCGGCGCAGCGTCGAGTGCGAATCGGACGCAGACGCAGGCGTTCATCGATGAGATCAAACTCGTCGCGACGCTCGAGCATCCTAATATCGTTGCGTTTATTGGCGCTGCGTGGACGATCGAAGCGGATCTACAGGCGCTGTTTGAGTACATGGACGCTGGCGACGTGCGTGATTGGCTTGTGAACAGCCAGACGCCACGCGAGTGGACGATCGCAAAGCTCCAGATCGCTGTCGATGTAGCTGAAGCGCTCGTGTACGTGCATTCGTTCCAGCCACCACTCGTGCATCGGGATCTCAAGTCGCGCAATGTCCTCCTTTGTACGAGGGACGACGAACGCCTGACAGCGAAACTGACGGACTTTGGCGTCTCGCGGTATCGGAGTGAGCAGGAAACGATGACTGCGGGCGTTGGGACAGGGCGGTGGCTGGCGCCCGAAGTGATTGCAGGCGACAGCAACTACGGCGCTGCAGCCGATATCTTCTCGTTTGGCGTCGTGTTGGCGGAACTCGATTCGCACGCGCTGCCGTACGCGGAAGTGCGCAATGCGAATGGCAACAAACTCGCAGACGTTGCGCTGTTGCAATTGATTGCGAGTGGCGCGCAGCGACCGCACTTGGTCAGTAGTACGTGTCCACAGGAGCTGGTTGCATTGGCAGATCGATGCGTCGCCCTCGACCCGACGATGCGGCCAGCAGCATTTGAGGTTGCATATGCGCTGCGGAAGGTGCTGAAGAGCTTTGTCGCAGTGCAGTAATTGTCAGAGTGTAGCGAGTGGTAGGCTATAAGCTTGAAGCTGCACGCATCGATGGAGATGGTGGGAAATTGATGAACGCGAGATGAACGCCAGAGTTTGGTCGTATTGTTGTAGGACAGGCTACTGTATTACAAATTTCTCACAGTAATGGCACTAACTGAGCAGCCAGTGCGCACTTTGAGGTTACCGTTTTGATTTGAAGTGCGGTTACACATTGGATGGGATTTTTAGGGGACATCCACCAAAATCAAGTCCTCTACTCCCCGAACGCAGAACGATCAAATACATGGATACATTTCTATCGTAACTCTTTTTAATAGTTGGGACTGGACACCTCATTAGAAATATATGATGACTTGATTGCAGAATTGGCCAAAATGACCATACAAAATCAAGTATAGTGTCCAGTCAGGAGATTCGAATCGTAACGCAATCCTCACCGAAAAGAGATTCCAAATGCACTAGAATACAAAAGAAGCCGAAATAGAGCTAAGAACCACTTTAGAACTTAGTGCGAACCAAAATAATTTGGGATACAAGTTAAAGAGTAACCTTAATATGTATTTATAACCTTTGTCAAATGGTACTCGGTATTTTTGTGGTCAACTCTTTGATGACCACCAAAATGCCAGTTGTCAATAGACAAGATACATCAATATATATATTCCATTTATTAGACCAAAAAACACGTCTTGTAAAATCCAACCGTCATGCTCTACGTTTTTAAATGCAGCACATATCCAGTGTTGTCGTCCAATAACGACACAAGTGTCGTCGTGGGTGGATTTAGCTTGTTTACAAGAGGTTAGTTGGGGTGGCATATTGCTCGATTCGATCTTTACCAGGCTTTGTCGTTGTAATGGGAAAAATACTTTATTAATAACAGCTATATTGTTTTGCGAGTCCAACAGTCACGAACCCTACAGTAGCTGTATGTTTCAGTTGGAGCAACTGCGCCGCTCGTACAATAATTCAAATCAAGAATATCAAACACGCACAAAATTAATTGAGTGAAATACAAAACAAACTGAACAACATGGGAAACTTAAACGAATATTTTCAAACCTTACAGAGGTAATATTATTTGAACAGTATGCTCATAGACTGAGTAGTGGTTAAAGAGAACTTTCAACCATACGTGTTATTCGTGCTACAATATTCAACAACGCTGTTGTGCATCCACCATCTTCTGATTATTGCGCTCCCTCACTCAAGCTATGAAACACTACGTGAGTCGCTTTGTTTGAGTGGCCGCTTTGCGAACATGTTTTTAGCAATATGTTTTCGAAGTATGCTACTGTACCGTGCATATACATTCCTACAAGTTTTGTTTATCGAACGGTCATGAAATATATTTCTATTTAGATTTCACGAATTCTAGGTCGTGATATATAGTATGCTGAACGCACTCAGCTTGCCAATTTATGCAATTTAGTAGCGTCTCAGCCATAAAATATGCATTCCATTGAAACGGCAAGGACAACACGAAAGTTAGTATTGTTGCTTCGCGTCGTTGGCGCTGTGATGCCTGATTCTTCCAGTGGTAGTGGTGGTGGTGGTGAAGTCACTGGTGTATGTGGCGTTGGCGGTGGACGTGTCGTGGACTCGTTGTCGTCGTCGTGGTAAAGAAACGTGAATTTACAACTGCGTGTTAAAGTGAATTCATGCTGCAAATAATCAGCATGATCAGAGGCATCAGAGTCATATTTTCGGTCGTTTATGATTAGCCACTTAAGCAATAATGGCCGCTGTGCTCTGCTTTGATACATATTGTCACTGTTTCAGCGATGTTTAGGCGCCGAAATTCATATCCGTGCGTACTTAATTGAAGGTTTCGAGGCAACTTAATGGATTTCGACAGGTACAGAAATTAGACTAGTCTAACTCCTGGTCTGTGATGCCTACTCCGCCCAGTAAACGAATGTTGCTGAGCCCGCATACGCAAATCATGTCAACGCGCCGCTCGCATTGCTTCGCTTCGCAGCATTGAGCATGACGGCTTTGGCTACACTCCATGCGATTCCTCGCTCGAACGATTATAGTCGTTTGTGTCATTGCGATACTGATTGGCTCAATCAAAATTTTGACCGAAATGAAGGTATATCTGCGAAGGTATGCGAATATGCATTTCGGCAGTATGTTGATTTTTGGATTGTATAAACCCTTCAATTCGGATTTTTTCGGCGCCGAAATCGTTAGCATACTCTAACATATGAAACGGCCCCCACGCAGCCATGCAGCGACTTGCCTCAGCAGACAACAGCAAGCACCAGTTTGCCGCAGCAAACAGCAGTGCAGCAAACAGTAGCAGGCACTAGATCGTCGCAGCGACCAGTGCCACGCACGTGATCACCGCAGCAAGCAAGCACTAGCACGCCGCAGCGCAGCAAGCAGTGGAACCCAACAGCGCTCTACTGTCGCATCAGGCCCGCTCACTTTAAGCCTTGAAGGCGCCGCGCCAAGTTGCACGCGTGCTACCCACATAGCCAGTGCGCGACTTGCCAAGCGATGGTGGGGACAAACAGGAAAGCGATAGCGCAGGCTATGATCCGAGCGACTATCCAGAGTTCAAGTTCAAAGACAGCGACAGCGCGTCCGAAGACGCCCCCACCACCAGATTTTCTGGTCGTGTCGCCCGTGCTATCGCGCCTTACGGCTGCCGAAGAGCTCAAAGGTCCCATCAAGCGAAAGTCGCGTCCCACAGCTGGGCAAGCAAGTATCAGGTTGCCGACTGAGACAACACCGGCACTAGCAGCAGCGCCTACAACAACTAATGCAGCAACGCCAGTAGAAGTGTCTGCGTCCAAGCCATGCACAACAAAGATCAACGCGACAGCAAAGGGCGACGCGAAGACGAAAGACAACGAGACGACGACGAACGACACCATGAAAACGATCAACTCTGCAATGAAGAAGAGCGACACTGCGACGAAGAAGCGCAACGCTGCGACGAAGAATGACTCTACGCTACTCAACCGACGCGTGCGTCTACGCGCATAACATCGGCATCTCAGTCTCTGACGGAGCAGCCAAAGAAGAAGGCAAAAGCAGCTGCAGCACCAAAAGTCAGCAAACGCCACGCCAAAGCAAGCAGCCATGCCAGTAAATGCTGCAGCAGCAAAGGCCGCGACAAAGCGAGCAACCAAGTCAGAGAAAAGTACAGCAGGCAAGCTAGCAAAAGTAACAGGAGCGGCGTCAAAGGCAGCTTCGAAGAAGCAAGATGCGTCAAAGAGGCAGAGCGCAACAGCTACACCGAAGCTCCAGTCGAAGCACAAGAGCGACGAGCTGGAGGAGAAGGCCCCTGCGATACCGCAGAACCGTGCAGCAAATCGCAAGTCTGCTGCACCGCTGTCGGACAATGAGGACGATCTTGCTCTGCCACTGCCAGCGCACAAACTATTTTCGTTGACAAGTTACTCGAATGGTCGGAGGACGAGGAGGAGAATGTGGTGGAAGAGGAGGATAGCGAAAAGAAACGTGCGAAAGTTTAGGAGTTTTGCATCAGTGTACGAAGTCGTAGTTTAGCTTGCGCGTTTTCATTTCAATCGAAATCTTCTACCATGATAACTAAGTTCCGACGCCAAAATTACGTGTGTAATTGTTTAATAGTATGTAACAAAAAATCGGAATTCAATTTTGAACGTCTTCCGACTAGAATATGATCAAACAGAGAACGGACTCGAATAGCTTTCGTAATTTGGACTCTAAACATATGGGATTTGTGATGTAAAAACACTTGTACTCGGCTACTATTTTGTGAGTATGGCGGAAAACAATGTTTGCGCAGATATTCGTATGAGCACCTTTGATCTGAGGCATTGACCAGTCACAGAAATAAAAGAAAATATTGTGTTCTGATTGACTAAGTGGTGATTTTCCGTTATAAGCATTAATGGTTTGAAGTGAAAGAATGCGGAACCGTTCCAACATATATTTTAGCACAATTTTGCAAAAATGCATACACCAGAGTAAGATAACACGTTTTGTCGATCCAACGGTCATGTGTTTCTGTGGTGCTTGGGGACTTTTGTATATTTTTGCTATTGCAAAATACTCACAAAACTATTTTCAGCGTTTTTTTGTGATGCGTGCGCTTGAATCTTGAAGAGAATGCATCAGATCGCATTTTCGGCTGAAGCGCACAGACGCAAGATTGACGACGCCATCCACGTCTTGACGACTGCGATGCACATGTGGGCACCGAAAACTCGACTGCAGCAACGCTCGTCGCTGTTGCGGCGGCTGCCTCTCCTTGTAGCTGCGGCGCTTGTCGTCGCGACAGCGCCACGCACGCTCGCAGAGCGGGCACCGATGCCGCGCTACGGCAACATCGTGTCAAACGACGACAGCGCGGTGCGTCCGCACTGGCGCGCGCAGTATGACGACGCGCAGCCGGCTCGCGCACCAGTCTGGGAGCCCGCGTTTGACAGCGACCGCAACAGTCCACTCGGCGCTGCTCCTGCTACAGAGACATCCAACCAACAGGCGACTGTCTTGACGGCATATCCACGCCAGCTCCGCGACGGCGAAGACCTCGTCGTGCGCTGGTCGACCGTCGCTGCGCCGCACGACAAGGACGTGATTGCACTCACGTGTGGCCCGACGACGCAAGCACGCGATACGCTGTTTGAAGTGCTCGTGCGCGACGCAGAGGACGCAACGCTCCGTCCTGCCGTGCGCTTCACGCAGCTCGTGATGCTCCGTTGTAACTACACGGTCACGTACTGGAATTTCCAGCCACGCGTGAACAACCTCGTTGCGATTGCAACCCTTGATGTCCCCATGGTCGAGTCGTTCCATGCGCCAAAGCACGGCCACCTGGGCTTGACTGCAAACGCGGACGAGATCGCTGTCATGTTCAACTCCGCGTCCAAGCAACCGCCCCGTGTGCGCTATGGCTTCTCTGCTACGACACTTACGGAAACCGCAACCGGCAATTCGACGACGTATAAAGCCAGCGACATGTGCCACGCGCCAGCGAACGTCACCGGTCAGACGTGGTTCCGCGACCCGGGCTTCATGCACACTGTGATCTTGCAACGCCTTGCGCTTGGGACGACGTACTATTACCAATTTGGACAGAGTGACACTAGTGAGACTTGGAGCGCAGTGTATTCGTTCCATACGCAACCACAGCGTGCAGACGTGACGAAGTTCTTAGCGTACGCAGACATGGGGATCGCCAGTGCTCCAGCAGCAACGTCAACGGCTGTGCGTGCGTTGCAGGACGTCCTGACGCGCGGGTACGATGATTTCCTGTTGCACATTGGCGACATCAGCTACGCCCGTGGACAAGCGTTTGTGTGGGATACGTTCTTCCATTTGATCGAGCCCGTGGCGACGCGCGTGCCGTACATGGTGAGCATTGGGAACCACGAGTACGACTATATGGAAGGCGGTGGCGATGGCCACGACCCGAGCGGCGCTGTCGACCCTGCAACGGGTCGCATGGCGTTTCACCCCAAGTGGGGCAACTTTGGCGGCGACTCGAGTGGTGAGTGCGCAGTACCGATGGCGCATCGCTGGCACGCGCCTGCGACCGGCCACCAGCTGTTTTGGTACGCGTTCGACTACAACAACGTCCACGTGATTCAGCTCTCGAGCGAACACGACTGGACGCGCGGGTCGGCGCAGTATCAGTGGCTCGAACGCGATCTCGCGCGCGTCGATCGCACGAAGACGCCGTGGATTGTGTTGACAGCACACCGTATGATGTACACGACGCAACTCGGGGAAGAGCCGGATCGGATGGTGTCGCTCCACTTTCGAACCGAAGTCGAGCCGTTGCTGTGGCAATACAAAGTCAATGTCATGCTCGTCGGGCATCAGCACTCGTACGAACGGAGCTGCGCCGTGCGCGACGGCAAGTGCACGGCGGACAACGTTGGACCGGTGCACTTGGTGATTGGTTCGGCTGGCGCGTCGCTCGAAGAACAGGGCTTTTCGCGCGATTTGGGCGACTGGAGCGTGAGCCACATCAACGACTGGGGCTACTTGCGCGTTGACGCGACGCACGAGCAGCTGACCATGCAGTTTGTACTGAACCGCAACGGCGCAGTCTACGACGAAGTGACGCTCGACAAGTGGGTATGAATAGGTGACTGTGGCGCGAGGGAGTCTGGTTTGGGTCTTGGAGAGTTGCGACGGAGTCGAGTTGCTGAGATGACGGTGTTGGGTTTCGGTGGCAAAGCGACTTACGTAGCGTTTGCATAGTTTGAGTGAGGGAGCGCAATAATCAGAAGATGGTGGATGCACAGCAGCATGATTTATCTGTTTATATCTCTATTCTACAGTATAACTTCTTCTCTTTTTTTGCTTTGAAGTAATTGAAAAACAAAGAGCTTCTTCGTTTTGCCACATAATCAGCAAAAAACGTGCAGGAATTCACAAAACGCGATATTTTTCATTAACGTTTTGAAGAAATAAAGTACTTTTCATTACAACGACAAATACAAAACGTATCGAGCAAAACTTGACACTCAAGCTATCATCTCAGTCAACAAGCTAAACACACCCACGACCCAACACGTTGGACGACAAACAAGCCGTCGTAAACTGGATATGATATGGATTTACAAACGCAAACTAGGAAACGTTGTTTATGCTTTTGAATTTACCAAACGTAGTTTCAACTCGTAAATGTATTTTTACAAAAAGCATGCGTTCAATGGTTTGGCAACCGTGACGAGTCGTTGGGCGAAAATTTACAAATTAGTTGCGGTGAGCCCAATTTATAAGTTACTAAAATTTGTATCCACAAAGCGGCCACTCAAACTATCCTCCAGGACAACAAGCTGCGATCGCTCGTCTCCACTTCGAGAAGTGCTACATCACGGCCAGCATCGTCTTCTTGAGCTGTCGGAGTGCGTACGCAACCTCGAAAGCTGCTGGTCGCGTCGCTGGGTCCAACGCAACGCACCGATCGCCGATTTCTGCGAGCTGTTGTGGACAAGTGGTGCTGCGAAACTGCGGTCGCTGCTCCCCACTTGCAATCAGCTGCAACAGCGCAACATCTGCGAGCTTCTCGCCGGTTGGACCACAGACGTCGTCGTACGGCAGCTCGTGCGAGTCGAGCTCTGTAAGCAGCGCACCGAACGAAAACATGTCGGCTGCTGAGCCATAGTCCGTCGCACCTGCAATCACTTCGGGCGCTAACCACTTGCCAGTACCAACGCCAGCAGTCATCGTATTGTTGTCGGATTGAAACCGCGAGACGCCAAAGTCCGTCAGCTTGGCTTGTAGTGCGCCGTCATCATTCGAGCACAGCAACACATTGCGCGACTTGAGGTCCCGATGCACGAGCGGCGGCAAGAACGAATGTAGATACACAAGTGCCTCAACGACATCGATCGCGATCTGGAGCTTTGCGATCGTCCACGCGCGTGGCGTCTGGACGTCTGTCAACCAATCACGCAGGTCGCCGCCGTCCATGTACTCAAATAGCGCCTGCAAGTCCGACTGGATCGTCCACGCAGCACCAACGAACGCAACGATATTCGGATGTTCGAGCTTCGCAACCAACTTGATCTCGCCAATGAAGTTCTG